>RJWJ010000244.1:51279-282984 GCA_004363605.1 Indri indri
TTTTTTTTTTTTTTTTTTTTTTTGAGACAGAGTCTCACTCTCTTGCCTGGGGCAAGTGCCATGGCGTCAGCCTAGCTCACAGCAACCTCAAACTCCTGGGCTCGAACAATCCTACTGTCTCAGCCTCCCAGGTAGCTGGGACTACAGGCATGCGCCACCATGCCCAGCTAATTTTTTCTATATATATTTTTAGCTGTCCAATTAATTTATTTCTATTTTTGGTAGAGACGGGGTCTCGCTCTTGCTCAGGCTGGTCTCGAACTCCTGAGCTCAGGGTGATCCGCCCACCTCGGCCTCCCAGAGTGCTAGGATTACAGGCGTGAGCCACCGTGCCCGGCCAACAAATTTCTGTTGTTTGTAATTACCCAGTCTAAGGTATTTTGTTATAGTGGCTCAAACTGACTAAGACAACTGGCTTCATAAAATAAATTGAAAAGTTCCCTCCTCTTCCACTTTCTGGAAGAGATTGTAAAGAATTGGTGTTAATTCTTTAAACGTGGTATAAGTTTCCAGTGTAAACATCTGGGCCTAGAGTTTTCAAAGTTCATCTTTGGGAGTTTTAAAATTACAAATTCAATTTCTTTAATAAGGTATAGGGCTATTTAAATTATCTATTTTATGGCGAATTGTAGTGGTTTATATTTTTTGAGGAATTGATTCGTTTCATCTGAATTGTCAAATCTCTGTGTGTAGAGTTGTTTGTAGTATTCCCTTGTTATCTTTTTGATGTCTGCAGAGTTTTTAATGATATCCCTTGTTTCGTTCCTGACACAGAAGGTTCCTCTTTTCTGCAGGGGATGCATTCCTAGACCCCCAGTGGACGCCTCAATCGGCAGATGGTACTGAACCCCATATACACTGGCTTTTAATGCTATTCCCATCCTAACTAAGAACTTACCTTTTGCATTTTGAGGTGCAGCAGCAAAACCAGCATGAATTTCTTTTTCCTTCTTCACAATTTCATGGATAATTCGTTCTTACCATAGATCTTAATAATCTCCACATACGATTTTTTTTTCTTTCCTTGAGGATTTTCACCTTTTTACTCAAAGGAAGGACTTTGAGCTTCTCTTTGGCATATCTAAATTGCCAGCATCACTACTCTTGTGCTTTGGGGACATCGTTAAGTAAAATAAGAGTTACTTGAACACAAGCACTGCAGTACTGAGCCCGTTGATCTGACTACCAAGACAGCTGCTAACTGACTAATGGGAGGGGTGTATCAGTGTGGAGGTGCTGGATAAAGGGACGATTCATGTCCTGGGTGGGACAGAGTAGAGTGACGTGAGATTTCATCATGCTATTCAGAATGCTGTGCAATTTGAAACTTAGAGTTGTAATTAGCCAGGTGTGGTGGCACGTGCCCGCAGACCCAGCTACTCGGGAGGCTGAGGCAGGAGGATCGCCTGTGCCCAGGAGTTTGAGGTTGCAGTGAGCTATGACGATGCCACGCACTCTAGCCCGGGCAACAGAGTGAAACACTGTCTCAAAAAACCACAACAAAACTTATGAGTCATTTCTGGAATTTTCCATTTAATATTTTTGGACCATGGTTGACCACAGGTAACTAAAATCATGGAAAGTGAAACTGGTTAAGGGAGGACTATTGTGTTAGTTGTGTCTTCTCTTTTTTTGTCAAAAAGTTCTTTGCCAGAGGATGGCAATTTTATTGTTCTTTTCAAAGAAAAAACCCTTTGGTTAATTTTATTTTTTTTGTTTACAGTTTCATTGATTTCTGCTCTTATCAGCTCTTATTTCCTTCCTTCTTCTGGCTTTGGATTTAATTCGCTCCTCTTTTTCTAGATTCTTAAGGTGGGAACTTACATTATTAATTTGAAATTTTATTTTTTCTAATGTGTATATTTAGTGCTACAAATTCCCTCTTAGCCCTGCTTTAGCTGTGACCTGCAAATTTTGATTGTATTTTTATTCAGTTCCATTACGTTTGATTTTCCTTGAGACTCTCCGACCCATGGATTATTTAGAAGTGTGTCATTTAGTTTCTAAATGTTCAGAGATTTTCCTGTTGTCTTATATTACTGATTTCTAATTTGATTCCCTTGTGGTCGCAGAACACATGCTGTATGATTTCAATTACTTTACTTTTGTTGCAGTTTGCTTTATGGCTCAGGATATGGTATACCTTGGTATATATTCTGTGGGAAATTGGAAAAAATGTGAGCTCTGCTGTAGTTGTATGGTGTGTTCTATAAATGTTGATTATATTCTGTTGTTTGATGGTATTGTTGAAGTCTTCGTGTTTGCTGATTTTCTATCTAGTTGTATCAATTGTTGAGAGAGGGGTATTGAAGTCTCTGACTATAACTGTGGATTTGTTATTTCCCCTTTCAATTTGATCAGCTTTTTCTTCACCAATTTTGCAGCTCTGTTGTTTGGTGGATACATATCATATGCTATGTCTTCTTGGGGAACTGATCCTATTGTTATTATATAATGTTCTTCTCTGTCTCTGGTAATTTTCTTTTTTTTTGAAGTAGATTTTATCTCTATTAATATCACCATGCCTGCTTTCATTTGATTAATCTTAGCATGCTATATCTTTTTCCATCCCATCTCATGATACATCTATATCATTATATTCGAGGTGAGTTTCTTGTAGATAGCATATAGTAGGGTCATTTTTGAAAATCCACTCTGTCAACTTGTCTTTTACTTGGCATATTTAGGCCATTTACATTTAATGTAATTATTGATATGGTAGGGCTTAAGCCTGCCATTCTATTTATTTATTTTTATTCTCTGTTTGTTCTGTGTTTTGTTTCTCTGTTTTATTTTTCTTGTCTTCCTGTGGGTTACCTGAACAGCTTTTAGAATTCCAGTTTGATTTACATATAGTAAATTCCTGAAGGATGGTTTCACGGAACATAAGATTCTGAGTTGACAGTTCTTTTCTTTCAGCAATTAAAAAATGTGCCACTGTCTTCTGGCCTCCATGGTTTCTGTTGAGAAATATGACAGCATTCCAATTGTTTTTCCCCTATAGGTAAAGTGTCATTTCTCTCTCAATGCTTTCAAGATTTGTTTCTTTTTCTTTAGTTTTCAGAAGTTTGACTACAATATGTCTTGGTGTGGGTTTCTTTCGGTTTTCCTATTCAGGATCACTCAGCTTCTTAACATCCATAGGTTTATGTTTTTTCCAACTGTGGGAACTTTCCAGCCATTATTTCTTTGAGTACTTTTTCAACTCTGCCTTCTTTCTCCTCTCCTCCTCAGACTCTGATGACATGAGTGTGAGATCTTTTGTTATAATCACACACATGAGGCTCTGTTCTGGTCTATTTTCTCTCTGTTGTTTAGATTGCATAATTTTTTATCATTCTAGCTTTCAATTCACTGATTCTTTCCTCTGTCCTATCATTTTGCTGTTGAGCCCAGTCACTCAGTTTTCTATTTCAATGATTGTATTTTTAGTTCTAAAACTTCCATTGGCTCTTCCTTATGTCTTCTGTTTCTTTGGTGAGACTTTCTATCTTTTCATTTGCTTCAAGGAGACTCAAGGCTGACGGATTGCCAGGGAGGCCCTGTCACAGAAGGCCTGGAGCTGAGGTCAGGACCAAGCTTCTGTCAGGAGCTGTGACCAACCTTGCTGGAGCTTGATATATCTTAGGTCTCTTATCTTGCTTTCCTCCACTGTTCTAGGTGGGAGGAGGGACAGGAGGAAGAGAAGGTCAAAATGGGAGCTATTCCTCTCTAGTGGAGCCCCACGAGGGCTAGGGTTTTGTCTGTATGCCTGCTACCAAGTTGCTGCCTGGCACATATCGGGCTCTCAGGAAATACTATTAACTGAAGGAGTGAATGAAATGCCCCCCTTTCCTCATCTCCCTGCCATGAGACTCCCCCTGTCCCTCTCCTCATGTGTCTTTGACACATATTATTGCCCAGTTTCCATGAAAGCTCATTGGCTAATGACAACAGTCATCATAATACCTAGTATAGCAGGCTGAACAATGGCCCGCAGAGATACCCAGGTCCTCATCCCCAGGACCTTTGAATATTACCTTCTGTGGCAAAAGGGACTCAGCGAATGTGATCAATTTAAGGATGTGGAGCTGGGGAGATTATCCTGGATTATCTGGGGGGTCCCTAAATGCAATCGCAAGTGTCCTGATAAGAGGAGTGCAGAGGGAGATTTGACTATAGCAGAGGTAAGGTGCTGTGATGACGGAAGCAGAGATCGGAGTGATGCACTCCAGAGATGGAGGAGAGGGCCACAGCCCAGGAATACAGGTGGCCACTGGAAGTTCAGAAAGGCCAGGAAATGGATTCTCCCCTCATAGCCTGCAGAAGAAACCAGCCCTGCTGACACCTTGATTTTATCCCAGCAAAACTGATTTCTGACCTCCAATTTCCAGACCTATACAAGGATAAATTTGTGTTGTTTTGAGCTGTCAAATTTGTGTGATTTGTTATAGCACCAAACTAATATACTAGTATGGATTGCGGGCTTCACCTCTGCCAACTTGAGTAATTCTCATCATGCCCTGGGAAGGAGATTCTCTCATTGCCCACTTTACAGATGCAGCAGGGAAGGCTTAGAGGGGACAAGGCCTGCCTGGGGTCACACAGCTCACTGGGGTGGGAGCAGTTCAGGTAGGTTTATTCATCAGCAGTTAAGCTGCTTGGGGGGTACAGGTATGGGTGAAACCCCCTCCAAAGAGTTCCTGGCTCCAAAATATAAAAAATACAATGGCAAAATTGAAACTATTCAAAAGCATAATCATTAAAAAATCCCTCTCCCTAATTTTTTTTTTTTTTTTGGCAGCCTTTGGGTGTGGGTCACTTTGTAATATGCTTGCTGTGGTGAGGAGAAGCCAGGCCTCCTATGTGCTGAGTGGGGCCTCCCCGGGTGAGAGCAGCTGCCCATGGGCCACACTACCCCGCAGGGACAGTCAGCTCAAGCCCACGTGGCCACTTGCTTCCCTGCCACTTCTGCTGCCTGAAAGGGGGGAATCCTGACATCCGCCCACTTAGCACATTTGCAAACAAATTTCTATGACAAATGATCATGTGGGAATGCTTGTTTACTGGAAGAGACAGACATTAACAGTACACTGGAGAAAAGAGGCCCCACCTCACGCCAGTGTATGTTACGCACCTGCACACGCAGATTCAGCTCAGGGCGTGGCCATCCCCACATGAGCCCTGGAGGGTGGTTCTTATCATCACCACCTCCCCGCCCTTTACAGACAGATGGCCCAGATTTGCAATGCCCAACAGTGTCCAAATGTGTCCAAGGAGGAACCTGGCCCCAGGCGTCCTTGAGGTCCTGGCCCAAGGCTCTTCGGGCCCATCCTGTGCTCCTGGGGTGGCAGTGGGCCAGCCAGGGGGAAGCGGCCTCCCCTGTTCCCTCCCAGAGCCAGCACAGGCGGGCATGGGGCATCCCTACTCAGAGCAGGAGGCCATGAATGGTGACTAGGAGGCCGCCCAAGAGTCCCATGGCCCAAGGGGCAGGGAAGCTGTGGGGTCACCTTACCGTCCTCGCTGAAGATGGGGGCGGTGTACAGGTAGTGGGTGATGCTGGGGTCTTGCTCGAAAGGACACTCCACTTGTTTCCATGTGATAAACTCTCCAACCTGCTTGGCCAGCTCCAGAAATTTCTGCCAGGGTCAGAGACACAGAATGGAGGCACTCCTGTGCCTGGAGGTCCCTGTGAGGGTGAGTGGCCGGCCCCAGCTAAGTCTCTCTCTCAACCAGCAGGGATTTCAGGGATTGGGGAGGAAGGCGGGCAGTGAGGGAGGGAGCAGCCTTTGCCCACAGCCTTCCCTAGCAAGAGTGAATCTTTTACTTTCATTGCATTTATTTTTGTGGTTATCCCTATTTATGGCAAGTGACATGTGTTTATCTAGAGAATAATGCAAATACATTTAAATGCATTTAAATAAGATGCAAGTAAATTCTCTTATGTATAATGTAAATACATTTATTTAATTTTTAAACAGCGTGCCGACTTTAAGAAGGATTTAAATAAACAGCAGCACAGTCGTGCTTGGCAGGGAGCCCCGTTCCGTGGCATCCCTCGATCTGCCCTGGCAACTAGGTCCAGCCCCTACTGCCGCTCCCAGAGGCCAGGGCCACATGAGCACCGTGCAACCTCACCCACCCCTGGACTCTGCTCTGAGAAACGATTCAGGAAGGACAAAAGATGGGGTTTCCCACACCTGGCTGTGTGCTGGTGTCACCTGTGGAGGAGGCTCCCAGGCCACACAGGGCCCTACAGTCTTGCCTAAGCCCAGTCTCCTCTGCGTCGCCTCCAGCCTGTGCTGACCTGGGCGTGCAGCAGCCTGGCACTGCCTGCTGGACCGGACTTCCCCCAGCTCTGCTGGCCTCAGGAGTCACCAGGCCTGAGGGCAGCACGAGATGGTCTGCTGGGTGTCTATGCGGGGGGCAGCTCCAGGCCGAAGGACCCAGGCATGTGCTGCTGTCCCTGTCCACAGAGCCCTTGGGGGCCCCACTGCACATCTACTTTTCATAGCCCCTCTGTGTGGCTGGGGTGGGAGCCCCATTTTACAGAGAGAGAAACTGAGGCTCAGAGCAGCAAGCAACTGGCCCAGGACTTACTGCCCCTTGGAGCGGGAGGCTGGGTGGGGCCTCACATCCACCTGTGTCCCTGCTGAGGGCAGCACCCCTCCTGCCCGCAGAGTGGGGGTGCTACTGCTGCCTGGTGGGCTCTGTCTGCCCAGTGCTGCCTAGCCCACAGCCACACGAGACACTTGTGCTGGGCGGGCCTGCCGTGGGAGTCAGGACACACTGGACCAGCTGACCTTGCTTCTCAGGAGCTCGGGGACTCGGGTGTGGTGACTGGGCAAGGGAGGCCCAGCCCGCTCCCCCGGGAGAAACCTGACAGGGGGCTTTCTCTGCCTGGGCATGGAGGGGGCTTCCTGGAGGAGGGGACCCTTGAGTTGACAGCAGTAAGTGTCTTTCTTTCCTTCTGTGCATTCCAGCCTCTGCCTGACGACGCCCCCCTGCTGCTCGGGGCCCTCCGTTAGGGCCTGCCCTGAGCCCCGTGCGCTGGGCCCCTGTGCAGCCTGTCACAGTGGTTACTCACTGGCCTGCTGCTCTCCAAGGGACGAAATGATTCTGCTTCCCCTGCGCTGGGGACAAGGCCTAGCCTGGAGTGGCCAGCGACATGTGCGTGAACCTCAGTCTCCCCGGCTGGCGGAGTGCGGGGTGCTGGTAACCCCGCCCTGAAGTCGGCTATGAACTGCTGCACTCTGCCCCAGAGTCCCCTGTCGGGCGCCAGTGGTCCTGCTCTGGGAACTTCTACTGGCCTGTCTGACACAGCGGCCGTCCCCCCGAGGTCCCGGGACCCTACCTCGAAGTTGACGTGTCCATTGGGGAGCCGGTCTGCGCAGCCCTCGTTGAGGAAGTAGATGTCTTTGATGAGCAAGCTGAAGAAGGGAATGACGACCTGGCAGGGAGAGGCGTGGTCGGCCTCGGCTGCCCCGCAGCGCCGCCTGAGGGCAGGGAGGCAGCGCCGCCGGCAGACACCGGCCCGGCCCTGGGCCCTGGGTGCCGCAGCCCAGGACGCACCGGGCAGGGCAGACTTCAGGGCAGGCCGGAGCCTGGGGCTTCGTGGGCCATGAGGCTCACGAGCGCACCCTGTCAGGGGCGACGTGGAACCACAGAAAGGCGGCCCAGGGCGGGTAACCCGGGCCGGCCGTCTCCTCCCAGCGGGTCAGACGCCCTTCACGCTGGGGCTGGGCGAAGGACGCACGGTTGCGACGACCCGTGAATATCTCTCCCCTCGCAGTTCGCGGGTGTGCTCAGATCTGTGTGGAACAGGTGTGAATCATCTGCTCCGAAGTTTGGTGGCCAACTTTTTAATTTTTAATGTTTTTAACAGTTTGTCACCCTGTGTCTCTCTTGACGCTAAAGAGCCAATCCTGATACCCTTGGGGTGGGAGCAAAAGCAAAGCATTCTTGCTGTGCTGCCCCAAGGGAAAGGCTTGTGAATCCAGCCCGTGAGGACTGGGAGTCACGTGTGTCCCCAGGCTCCTCCCGCCTGCTCTGCGAGCCTGCAGGCTGCGCCCCAGAGCTGACAGTGCAGACCGCCCGTGGGGAACCCGGCTGGGCCTGCCCTGCTGCCGTGGGTTGAACTGCAGCCCTCGCGAAGGTGCGTTCAAGTCCTAACACCCAGTGCCTGCATCGTGGACATTATCTGGAGACAGATAATGAGATTGAGGTCACCCTGGACAAGGGCTGGCCCTAACCCAGTGACTGGTGTCCTTATAGAAAGAGGGAAGTTTGGGCGCGCAGGAGGGCAGGCCATCTAAAGGCGGAGGCAGAGATGGGAGTGATATGGCCATGGGCCAGGGAATGCCGGGGGCCCCCAGAAGCTGGGGGAGGCGGGAAGGGGGACCCCCAGAAGCTGGGGGAGGCGGGAAGGGTCCCCCTGGAGCCCCTGGAGGGAGCGTGGCCCTGCCGACACCTTGGTGTTGGCCTTCCGGCCTGCAGAACTGTGAAACTGTGAAGGAATATGTTCCTGCTGCTCTGAGCCACTGCACCTAACACACGCCCTGTCCTCGGCATCCAGAGCCGGGGCACGTGCTGCCAGTCCAGCCGGGGCCGACCAGCCCGTGACCCCTGGGAACTGGGTCCCGGCCCCAGCGTTTCTGGCTCAGAGAGTGCTAGGGTCACCCCCCACCCCCAAGTTAACAAAGTCTTCAAGGTGAGAGCCTGGGCTCTGACAACTCTGCAAAGCACGAAAGCACGGATGGCCCACCTGAGCAAGGCAGATAGGGAAACTGAGGCCCAGAGAGTAGCAGGGCCTGGCCCAAGGTCACCCAGTTAGTGACTGCCAGGTCTAAGACCAGATCCAGATTTGGCAGGGCGACCAGCTGCCTGGTTTGCTCAGGACTGAGGGATTTCCTGGAAGCAGGACCTTCCGTGCGAACCCCGGGACAGTCCTGAGCAAACCGGGGAGAACTGGTCTCTCCAGACTTATGTCAACGCCACAGACATTTGCACAGGTCTTTCCTGTGCCAGGTGCTGGGGCTCAGGGGACACCGAGGGTGTGTCAGACAAGCTCACTCCTGACCTCAGTGTAGTGGGAATAACAAAAACGAGGCGGTGTGGTCTGGGAGGTCTTTGCTTGTCCCCTCTCCTGTGGGTGTAGTCCCCACCTGTGTTCCCAACCGGCCTCTCCTCGCGCCCTTATCAGTGCTGGCCTGAGCGGGTCACTGCTAAGCTGTGTGTGCACACACACTTCGCCTTCCACAGGGCCCTTGAAGCAGGGCTCTTATCACCCCACCTGGTGGATGAGGAAGCCAAGGCCCAGAGAGGCTGAGTCACTTGCACGAGCTCACACAGCAGTAAGTAGCAGAAGCAGGACTGGGACCCAGGCGGCTCGACGCCAGTGCCCCTGTCTTGCCTGCTTCCTCGCTGCGTCGGGGGCCGGGGGTGTTCTCTGTCCCCTCCACCGCCATAGTGCTGAATCCCCAGCCCCAGTGTCAGTGCACGGCAGCTGGACCGCATGGGACTGGGGAGACACGCGTGACAGGTAGGGGATTTCGGACAGTGGGACTCTGCACACAGAGACGGCTCCCCTGGGGCCTGGTCTGGGCTTCCCAGAGGCAGCGGCAGCCAGAGGGGCCCTTTGTATCTGCAAATCCACTGCCCTTGCTTTCCGGATCCGAGGAGTTCAATCAGAACCCAGTTCGGCTTTGAGGTCACCCAAGAAGTGGGCCCCGTGACACGGACTGAGAGAGAGGGGCGGACAGGAGCCGGCCGTAGGCAGGAAGAAAGCACAAAGTTGGTGCCCACTGAGATCTCTGGGCCGCATCAACCCGGCTGGGGCGCCGGGCGGCTATGAGGACGTGTCTACGCATCCTTCCTCCCTCCCTTCCCTCCTCCCTCCTTTCCTTCCATCCGCGAAGCATCTCCAGGGGCCCAGCCCGCAGCCCACGTCTCTCCGGAAGTCAAGGAGAAAGCAGTTAAACTACACACACAGCTCTGTAAGTCACCCGTGGTGGCACCAGACCCAAATGCACAGCATCCCAGCACCCAGAGCTGGAAAGGGCTCAGACCACCAGCACATGAAGTCCCAGTCCGTCCACCCACCCCGCAGCCCCTGCAGTGCGCCGGGAGAGGGCGGTGCGGAGAGCAGTACGCGGCTGGCGTCTCACAGCAGAGGCTGCAGCCCAGCCCAGCCCCGTGCTGCAGGCCAGAGGCCAGAGCCCTGAGACTGCCACATGGGCCTGTGCCCTGAACAGGAGGCAGCCTGGTGTGCGCAGACCGTACTGCTCAGAGCCAGGTGGGCAGGAGATTGGTCCCTGGCTCTGCCACCTACTCACAGTGGGACTGGACTGGCGACGTCTCCTCCCTGAGACAGCCTCCTGACCAGGGAAATGGCAACGCTGAAGCCCATCCCACAGGGTGGTCGTCAGATTAAGTGTGGGGGGGTCAAACGGCCAGAATGAGGTAAGTGCTCAGGGAAGTGAGGTTCCTGCCCTGCTGCCCAGCTCCACTCCTGGGGGTGGGGAGGCCCCCTGCTCTGGGGTTTGAGGTCTTGCCTTGGGAGATGCTTCTCCCCACTGCAGCAGCCCTCCCGGGACCCAGAGTCACTGAAGCACTCGTAGCCTGAACAAGAAAGGCCAGCTGGACAGGGCAGAGCCACCAGTGTGACCTGCATCTGCCTGCTGGGTGGTGGACCAGGAAGGCCTGGGGGGCACACGCGTGCCTGTCTCAGCTCACTTCCCAAACCTGACCACTGGGGTGCATCCGATACAATTCCAGAGTGACGAGAATTTGAAGAACAGCAGTTTGTCCCGTTATCCCTCACGTTGGAGACAGACCCCCACAAACCACAGCAGAGACCTGCTCCCAGATGCTCCTGCGGGAGCCCATCTTTAAAGGTACAACAAGCCCTGGGGGTTCCTGTCTGTGGACACGCACAACTCTGATCATCAGGCTGCTGACGAGGTTTAAGCCACAGGATCACTGCAGTCCCAGGGCCTGTGCACGATTCCCTGTACCAGGGGCCACGAGGAGAATTTGGAGGAGAAACAAAATGGATCATGTTGAGCAAAGGCCCCCAAATGCAAATGCATAAGAACATGACCTTGAACAGACCGTTGGTGAGGAAGAAGGTTGGTTCAGTTGCTCCAAAAATGTAAATGTGATCTGAGGCCACGTAATGAAGGTGTTGTGTTTAGAATAAGGGAAGGGAAAGAGCCGGTGTACTTGGAACCACAATCTGGGCACAGACAGAAGGGCTCTGGCAGACAGAGCTGTTCAGGGACCACAGGGACCCCACAGGGAGGGGACTGGAAACTGTAGCTTTGGGGCCACTGACTCAGGGGAAGAGAGGATGCGAGTGACGGGGCTCTGGAGGGCTGGCGAGCAGAAGAGGAAGTGGCTTCACTCTGCGTGGTCCCCCTGATAGGACGGGCCAGGCACTGGCTTCAGCCTCTCAAGGAATAACTTCCTATTAGTTAGAGCTGCTTGACGGGGAGCTGACCTGTTTTGGGAGGTGGTGAGTTCCCAGCACTGGAGACAGGCAAGTAAGGTGCTGTGGATGCTGCAGAAGGGCAGGGCTGGACCAGCTGGTCTCTGAGCCAGCAGCCAGGTTGCCTGATAAAGCCCACTGGGCCGCGGTGGTCTGGAGCAGGGAAGAGCTCTGTGGGCGGCAGGCCTGTGACCTACCTTCTCCCTGCTGCTGTGGGCGGTCAGGGAGCGGTGGGCTGCCCCTCGCAGGGCCGTCCTGTAGTTGCAGAAGTTCCCCGTTGGGTCCATCTGGTGCTGGAAGGAGACAGGGAGGCATTTGGGCAGCCCCGCGCAGGGATGGCCGGTGGCGCCGGGCAGCCCAGCTACCTTGCTTACCTCGAGGATGAAAAACTTGGCCGTCTTCACTTTGGCCCAGGTTTTCCTCAGCCTGGAGACAGGGCTCATGTTCATGCCGGCTAGAAGAGGGAGGGCTGGGCTGGGGCTGCTCCCAGGCCGGGAGGCCCCTGCGTAGCTACAGCTGGCTCCCCGAGACGGCCGCCTGGCCAGGGCAGGTCTGCAGCGGCCCCGCCCATGGGGGCTGCCGGTGGGCGCTGTGTCGAGGGGGCCCGGCCTGTGTGTGCAGAGCCTGTCCCCATCCTGCGGCCAGTGCCTGCTTTGGGCCCTGTTCTCTGGATCTGGGGACACACTGCCAAGCCCTCTCCAAGCACTCCAAGCACCCAGAAGCCGTGCCTCAAAAGGGGTGCCCCCAGGACCTCTGAGGTGGGGCCACGGGGCTGATGGCTGCCTGAGGCCTGTGGGCAGTCCAGCCCACACCCTCCCGTGTGCAGAGGAGGGCCCTGACTTGCACCGACTGCAACCTCTCGGGGTCTTCACGCTGGGGGTGCCAGGCCTGGCTGCCCACTCACAGATGATGGCCATCAGGGAGTTGAAGTTGCCGATGTTGAAGCACTCTCGGGCCACGTCGATGAAGAACTCGATCACCTGGACCCTCTGCTTCTTCTTGGCCGGCTGGGGACAGGGTGCCAGAGCCTCAGCGGCGCTGTGCTCCCACCTGGCCCGGCCGTTCGACTTCTCCAAACCCATCTCACAGCTGAGAAACTTGAGGCCCAGGGAAATGTCCCAGGGCTCAGGGCCTCCGAGCTCTCCAGGGGCAGAGCTAGCAGATAGCCCACAGCCATGGAGGGCTCCGGTGGGCCCCGTCGGGGTGCAGGAAGCCCCTGCAGCCCGGGAGGTGCTGAGAGGCACCTCAGGAGAACTTGGGGGCTCCCCGCATCAGAAGGCACCACCTGCCCCTTCTCCCAGCCCCGGGCGTGCTCTCCCCTCCCTGGGGCTGCACGCTGACCCTGAGGCCTGTCCCCTAAGCAGCCCCTCCAGCACTTTCTGTGGAATAACTGCGTGACTGCGAAGCCCCCTCTGATGCTCGGAATCACGCGGCTCCTTGCCCTGGGCTGCTGGGCTGAGCTGAGTCCCCGGTGGCTCAGCCCAGGCTTCACTCGGGTAACCCCATCTCAGCTGCCGGGCCGGAGACTCGAGGGTAGGAAGTGATGGCCTTCTGCTTCCCTCCCCATGGGCTCCTCTCAACCCCTGGGCCGCCTTGGGTCGTGCCCGCCGCCAGCTCACGCCCTCCTGGCTTCCCACTCACCACGCAGATCTCAGTTGCCACGAGGTAGCACAGTCTGTTGAACCACTGCACGTAAGCCTCCAGGCTGTTAGTCTTGTCGCTGAAACATGGCTGGAAAGGCACATAGGACCACGCTTTTGAGTACTTTTGTCAATAACTTCTTAGAACATGAAGTCAGTTCACGATCCTTGCAGACGATCTGGCGTCAAAACCTCAAAACCATCCAGAAACACCACCGAGGTGGTGTGTGTACCCATCTAGTCTTTCTCCCATACACTTAAAGATGCACTTTAAAACTATGTACGCACACACACAATCCTCATGATTCATGAATTCTGTGTTTGTGAATTTGCCGGCTTCCTAAAGGTTGCGTGTAACCCCTCAACTTGTGTTGACTTTGCAGTCATTCGTGCACAAAGAATGGCAAAAAAATCTGAGTTACTCCATGGGCGTGAACACCCCCAGCTGAGGTTGAACCAAGTGACGCCCTCCCTGTTTCAGCGCTCATACTGTAAACAAGTGTTCTTTTTCTTGGCCTGATAGTGTCACGTTTTTGTATTTTTGTGCTTTTTTTGATCATTTCACTGTTAGGAAAGGCCCCTAAGTGTGGTGTTGAAGCGCTGTCTAGTGTTCCTAAGTGCAAAACAGCTGCGCTGTGCCCTACAGAGAAAGTGCGTGTTAGGTAAGCTTCATTCAGTGCTGTCGGCTGGGAATTCAATAATCAATAGTACATTAAACAAGATGGCTTTAAACAGAAACAGACACAAAACAAGGTTATATATTGATCAGCTGACAAAAATGTTGTGATAAGAGCATCGCTGGAACCTGACCCTGTATTTCCCCCGGGAGCAATGGTTTGGTATTTGCTAACTTAGTGTTTGTGCCGACGTTACAGAATTGGGAATGACAAGAATCAACTGTACAGCCGGGCGCGGTGGCTCACGCCTGTTATCCTAGCACTCTGGGAGGCTGAGGTGGGCGGATCCTTTGAGCTTAGGAGTTCGAGACCAGCCTGAGCAAGAGCGAGACCCTGTCTCTACTAAAAATAGAAAGAAATTGGCTGGTCAACTAAAAATATATAAATAAAAAAATTAGCCGGGCATGGTGGTGCACGCCTGTAGTCCCAGCTGCTTGGGAGGCTGAGGCAGGAGGATCGCTTGAGCCCAGGAGTTTGAGGTTGCTGTGAGCTAGGCTGACACCACGGCATTCTAGCCCAGGCAACAGAGCAAGACTCTGTCTCAAAAAAAAAAAAAAAAAAAAAAACCAACCAAACAAAAAAAGAATCAACTGTATGTATGTATTTATCGATCTATAACTATCCATCCATAACTAAATATATACTTCCATACTTTGCCACATGAACCTTTTCCTATGTCATAAAATATGCTTCGGAAACATAAATTTATTTTTTGAGACAGTCTCGCTATGTTGCCCAGACTGGTCTCAAACACCTGGGCTCAAGTGATCCTCCCACCCCAGCCTGTGCAGTAGCTGGGATTACAGGCACAGCCATGGCGCCCAGTTTGGAAACAATTTTTAAATTGAGGTAGAACATTCCACTGTATATATGTACCACAGTTTAAAAGATTAAACTTAAGTTTACTCAATGTACATGTTAAAACTGCCATGGTAACTTTCAATAAATAAGTAAAGGGGGAAGATGCAATGGGGGACCTACTAATCCAAAAAAGGAGGAAACCAGAAAAAGTAAAGACGAAAACTAAATAGTACAACAGAGCAAATCTTTACATATCAGTAATTACAATCACCGAAATTTTAAAAAAATGCAGCTGCTTGCTATTTTCAAGAGACAAATTCCAAACCCAAGGATATAAGTAAAAAAATGGAAAAGTACACATGTGATAAATATCACGTAGCTATATGAATATTGGACACAACAGACTTTAAGTCATAAAAAGACTCTAAGGCAAAAAGCATTAGGGGAGATGAAGGGTGACGCACAACGATAAAAGGTTCGGTGCACCAGCAACATGCCACGCGCCAAAACTTGTCTGCACCTGGTAATGTAGCCTCCAGACATAAGGCAAAGTCATCAGAAAGGTGGAGTTGTGTGTGAGGAGAAATTGAGTCCTACAGTCACAGTGGAAGTTTTTTTTTTCCCCCCCAGAGACAGAGTCTGGCTCTGTTGCCTGGGCTAGAGTGCAGTGGCGTCAGCCTAGCTCACAGCAACCTCAGACTCCTGGGCTCAAGTGATCCTCCCACCTCAGCCTCCTGAGTAGCTGGGACTACAGGCATGCACCACCATGCCCAGCTAATTTTTTCTATATATTTTTAGCTGTCCAGCTAATTTCTTTCTATTTTTAGTAGAGATGGGGGTCTCGCTCTTGCTCAGGCTGGTGTTGAACTCCTGAGCTCAGGACGATCCACCCGCCTCGGCCTCCCAGAGTGCTAGGATTACAGGCATGAGCCACCGCGCCTAGCCAAGATTTTAACACATATGCCAGCAATTAATAGGTTTGGGAGACTGAGAAAAGGAAAACCAAACCAAACCCAGGATGAATATTAATTCAACACAATCCAACACGATGTACATAGTCGAGGTAATAAATAAATATGGAATCCTGAACTCAATTATTTGGTTCTATACATTCTTTTCAAACATTTGGAAATCTAAAAATACTTTTAAAAATAATCTATGGATGAAAGATGAAATAATAATGGAGTTAGAATGATAGTAAAAATGCTGAAAAGCATAACTTGGAGGCTGTAAATAAGTATGTATTTTAAGTGAAATGAATAATCATTGATGCTTTTATTAGAAAGTAAGAAAGGATAAATACAAGCTGAACATCCAATATAAGAAATTAGAAAAAGAATAACAGAATAGATCTAAAGAAAATAGATGGAAGGAAATAAGAAAGGTTACAGAAATAGTAAAGAAAACTATAATATATGTAATCAACAAAGCCAAAAGATCTTTATTTGAAAAAATTAATAAAATTGATGAACTTTTGGCAAGACAAAGAAACAAAGAGAGAAGTAAATAATAAAGAACATTGGAGATGAATCAATACGGGTGTGAAGAGATTAAAAAGACAACTAAGTTATTGTGAATAACTTTACATCTATAAACGTAAAATCTTAGGGGAAATGGTCAAATTTCTGAAAAATATAAATTACAAACAGACTAAAGAAGAAGGAGAAAACATAAATAGTCCTATAACCACTAAAGCAACAAGAAGAATAAACAAACAAACAAGAAAACCTTGAATCAGTACATGAAAGTCATCCCTCAAAGAAAATATCAGGTCTATGTGGTCTCACTGGCTAATTCTATCAAATGCTCTAAGAACAGGTAATTCCAATCTTTCACACAGAATAGAGAATAGGGAAAGAGAAACAAAGACCACACAGAAACAGTGTCAGAAAGGAAAATACCAGGTCAGTCTCACTCAGGATTATACTTGCTGAAATCCAAAACAAAATATTAGCAAACCAAATCCAGGGATGTCCAAAAAAGATAATGATTTTGTTTACCCCAGTTTCATTTATCCCAGAAGTGCAAGGTTGACTCAACATTGATTTTAAAAAGCTATACAAATAATCACATAACAGGTTAAAGAAGAAGAGAATATGCGAGTAATAGATCCAGGAAAATAATTCAATAAAACTCAACAACCATCATGATAAGAACTCCCAGAGAACTAGGTAGGAATAGGGTACTTTCTAAAGCTGATGATGGGCATCTAAAAATACCCTGCAGCAAACATTATACTCCGTTGTGACACATTAAAACATTCCTTTTAAAATCAGGACAAGAGAAGGATGCCAGCTATCAACGCTTCTATCTGACATTACACTAGAGGTGCAAGTTGGCACACTGAACAAGAAATAGAAAGTGTCAGCCAGACTGGGCAGGGTTATCTGCAATGACCAACAAGCTCAACATTTCAGAGGTTTAAAATGATGGATCCTGTCATTCTTGTCCATCTTATATTAGTGGAGGGCTCTGTTCCATGACTGACACAGAATAAAAAGAATGATGATTCGATAGGAAGGAACAAAACTATCGTTATTCTCAGATGACGTGACTGTCTACATAAAAAAAAACCCCCAAGATACAGGGAAATTATTGGAATCAATAAGAGCTTACAAAATTGTCAGATATAAAATTGACATACAAAAGCAAATTACATTCCTTAAAGCAGCAACAAGCAGATAGAAAACACAGTAAGTTCACAGTGGAAGTAAGGGACAGATATGGAACTGTGCTCATTTATTTGAGAATATGCATTATTTTCAAACACGCAGAAACCTAAAAACACATGTAAAAATAATCTATGCAAATGGATTATTTTGTATGCAATCACAAAAATATGCATAAAGTACCTAGGGAAAAACCTAACAAAATCTGTATAAGACAGGAGAAAATGATAAGACATTAGAAAGACATCACAGAGCAGACCTAAGTCAGTGGAGAGACATGCCACTTTCATGAATTGGAAGGCTCAATATGATGAACACGTAAATTCTTCCCAAATTGATCCATGTTTAATATATTCTAACAAAATCTCCATAGGACTTTTCGTAGAATTTGACAAGTGATTCTAAATTTAAATAGAAAAGCAAAGGGTCAAAAATAGCCCAGCCACTCCTAAAGAAGAACCTGGGGGTTTGCTTTAGCAGACACCGAGACTCCTCACAAGATTGCAGTAATTAAGACAATGTGTCTTGACACAGACGGAGAAACGGACCAGTGGAGCAGGGGCGTGTCCCGGAACAGACCTGCCTGTATGTGGACAGAGCGGCAGGTCTGCCAGGGCACACCTAAGGGGGGAGGAATATATAACGGCGCAAAAACAATTGGTTATTTGACTGGAAAAAAAAATGTGAATCCCCGCCTAAAGCCATAGGCACAAAATGAATTTCAGATCAAAATGTGAGGGGCAAAACTTTAAAACTTCCAGAGAAAACGTAGGAGATCCTCTTTATGGCCTCAGTGGGGTGTAGGGAAGGATTTCCTCCCCCCCATAAAAAACCATAAAGGAAAAGTTCGGTGAATTTGACGAGGTTTAGCTTAAGAACACCTGCTTGTCAAAAGACATCATAAAGAGAATGAAAAGCAAAGCAACCACCTGGAGAAGAAAATTTGCAGTACATCTAACTGCAAATGATTATTTAGTACATATTTAAAATACAACGAGAACAAAAAATTCTTAAAAATCCTTAAGAAAAAGACAAAGCACCAATAGAAAAAAGTCAGGGGCAGGCACCTCACAGAGGAGAAACAAGAAGGGCCCAAACTCATGAAAAGATGCTCCATTTAACAGTTTGACAGAAATTTAAGTCTGAACAACCCCTGCTGGGCGCGCAACTGCTATACCCTTCCCTGGCAGCAGGCAATGCTGCCCACGTGCCTGCCCCACGACGCAGGGATTCCCCTTCCTAAGCATATCCTAGAGTAGCAGCTCCCAGCGTGTTGTCCATGGACTCCCGGCCCTGGGACCCTTTCGGGGAGTCCACAGGGCAAAGCTATTTTCATAACAATAGGATGTAATTGCCGCTTCCACTGCGTCAATTAGCACTGATGGCGCAAAAGCAATGGCAGGTAAAGGTGCCCAGCAGAAGGAAAAACACAGTGAGTGTGACTTCAGAATGTCAATGAGGCAAAACTTTTTAATTACATTAAATCTCAACCCTTGAGTACACATCCTTTTCATATTCTATGTGACGCAACGGGGCACACGCACAAAGGCCTCTGGCGCACGCAGAAGGACGCCGGCTGTCTGCAAAGAAGCACTTGATTGACTTGTGAGCGGAACTGGCCGCTGCTGTGGGGTATCATTGTTACAGGAAGGAAGGACTCCTGGACAGACCATCGTAATGCGGACTTCGGTATTTGGTAGGTATTTTCTTGATAATGGGCAAACGAGCCTGTCACTTCAAAAATCCACACAACCAGAAGTTCGCTGGGGTCCTCCGTAATTTTTTTTTTTGGAGGCAGGGTCTCGCGCTGTCACCTAGGTCAGAGAGCAGAGGCACGATCACAACTCACTGCAACCTTCGACTCCTGGGCGGAAGCAATCCTCCCGCCTCGGCCTGCCAAGAGCTGAGATTACAGGTGAGAGCCACCTCACCAGCTATTCGACAATCTTTAAGAGTGTAAAAGGGACCCCGAGACCAAAATATTTGAGAATTGATGCCCTAGAGAAAACGTGCACTCATGAATACCAGGAAACACCTGTAGGAATGCCCACGGCAGCAGTATTTATACCAGCAAAAAGCTGGAAACACAAACGTTTCATCTACCGTAGGGTGAGTAAGTGAATGCCACGTGCAATCTTGATGTATTTCACAATAAAAGAATACTTGGAAATGGCCAAACAACTAGCACGGACAAAAAAACCCCACCCTCTAAGAGTAGCAAAATCTCCCTCCGGGTCCTGCCTCCCAGCCGCAGCTGTGCGGAACTCCCGGAGCAAGCGCAGCTCCCGGAGATTGCTCGCCGACATGTGCGAGCACGTGTGTCCTGCGCCCTCCTTTTTTTGGTTACACAGATGGTCACGCCCTCCACACTCTTCACTGTTCTTCACTCCATCTTTCTCTTTCCGTGACTGGATGATCTTGGTGATTGTTCCACGCTTACAGTCGGCCTTGGCCCTTTCTAACAGTCGCACGGCGTTCTACGTGTGGAAGTATTATAATTTGTAATCCAGTCCCCATGCATGATACAGTCGCCTGCTTCCGGGGTTTGGCCTTAACAGACTCCGTATATCCCAAATATCTTTGCACGTTCGTCTTTGCGTACACGGCTGGGAGTCTCCGCAGGACAAATTCTTAGGTGTGGGAAGCCGGGGTCAAGGACGCACTTTAAAGTGCCGATGCCGTTGCCAAGCTGCCCTCCAGAGTGGCCGCGCCCGGTCGGACGTGCAGAGTGCGCTTTCCCTGCACATCCACGACGTGCCCACCTTTGCTTACCTGAGAGGGGAAATGCAATCCCGCGTTTAGTTTGTACTTCTTTTATTAGGAGGGCAGAAGACACAGTGCTTCGGTTCTGGCTCGGATTTACCCGTTGGAAAGCACCAGGCACCGGCTCTCTGGGCTCCCGGAAGGGCGGGCGGGGTCGCAATCCCGGTGTGCGGGGCCGCGTCGGGGCGCGCAGCCCGGGGACCCCTTGCTCTGCCCGGCCGCGCGCACGGCCCGCGCTTCCCCGCGTGGCCGCTGGAGGGCGCCGGCGCCCGCCGAACGCACCGGAGCGCCCCCCGCCCCTCCCGCCCCAGCCTGACCCGAGGCGGGCCCGCAGCCGGTTCCGGCCGCCCCTCCCTGGGGGGGGTGACCCGCCGGGCACGTCCCGCCCCCCAGGCTTCCCGGGGTTCAGGGGCCGTCGCGGCTGCCGGAGGGGCGCGGGCCGCGTGGGGGCCCCCCAAGCCCGTCTGATGCTCTCGGGACCCCCCAGAGTGGACAGTCCCCGGGGTGAGGGGTCACCGCCGGGACAGCCTTCTACCTTTGAGCCGGCCAGCCGCTCCTTGTTCCCGAAAGCCTGGACGAACTCCTCAGGCCCGATGTGTCGCAGCCGCTCCTGCGCGGGGAGGGAGGAGAGAAGCGCGGTCTGCGGAGGGCGCCTGCTGGGGCCGCTCCTCGTCCCGGTGCCCCAGGCCACCCGCGAAGGTCTCTGCACCTGCCCTTCACGCCGGGGCGCGCAGACCCTGCTGTGGGCTGTCGCAGGGCTCAGTGCCATCCGGAAGGAGGCAGCCCGCGGGGTCGGGGAGCAATGCCTGCGGGGGACACGCCAGGGAGCGCGGGCTCGCCCGGGTGACTGAAATGACCTGCTCCCCAGGGGGCGGCCCGGTGGCCAAGGGCATGGGATTGGGGTCAGAATCGAATCCTGGCTGTCCCTTCAGCAAATCACTTCACCTTTCGTGGCCTCGGTTTCGTCATCTGTGAAAAGGGAATGATACCTACCCGGCAGGGAGATGGGAACACCAGTGAGAGTGCGTGCGAGTGCGTGGAGGGCGCTGCCCGCAAAGCAGCAGGGACGCCACAGGCGGTGAAGGTTTAACAGGAAGAAACGTGCTCCCAGCCCCCGCTCTGGGTCGGGCCCACGGCCTCTGCACCCACGAGGAGCCCAGTGTGCTGAGGGCTAGGCCGGGGCATCTCCTTCGCAAGCACGAAGGGCTGGTGCAGCTGCTCTGGAAAGCTGGGGAGGGCACAGTGTGACTGAGTCCTGGATGTGGAAACTGAGGCCCAGGTGGGGAAGGCACCAGTCCCGGGAGGATCACAGGGCAGGTGGCGTCAGAGCTGAACCCAGTTCCTTCCTCCCAGGCCTGGACCTCAGACAGACCAGGGACAGGCACCTCCAGCCCTCCAGTTCCTTGTGCCAGTGCTGGGAGATTGCTCCAGGGCCGAGACCTCCGGAGATGCCAGCTGGCCCAGCGTGACAGGCCCAGGCCCTGGGTTATGCTGAGACCAGGCAGGGGCAGCGACACGGAAGGGGAGGGTGGCTGCTGTTCCCTGTTGCTCCCTGCTCTGGGTCTGGGGGAGGCAGCGCGGGCCTGCTCACCAGCTCCACGTGGGTCAGCTGCTGGGCCAGCGTGTAGGGGTCACTACAGACACCGAGGAGCTCCCTGTGGATGGAGGCTGGCGGCTTGGTCCTGTAGGAGATGGGCTTGTCGGCGCCCACCAGACCTTCCGGCCCCTGGCCCAGGGCCGCCAGCCTCTGGTGCAGAGCCTGCAGGAGCTGCTGCATCCGCTTCCGGTATGCCTGCGGGCGGGGGCAGGGTGGGAAGAGGGCGCTCAGGCCTGCACGCCATCTCCAAATCTCCAGTGTCGGAGGAGGGCAGGCTCCTAGGCTCCAAAGGGATGGGACCTGCCCCACCCTGAAACAGGACCCAACCCCGGGCAGATTGGGGAGAAGGAAGCAGGGATATGGGGGGAGCCGAGAAGAGCACACATTAGGGAGGATGACACAGTGTTGGGCGGCAGCTCTCTGGGCAGCAGGGCAGAGTGGGGTGGGTGACACCAGGACACCAGAGGAAGGAGACAGGAACGGGCCCTGCCCTGGATGACTGGCCTTCTGTCTGGCTTTGATGGGCCCATCTCCCAGACCCAGTTCAGAGAGGCCTGCTCCCAGCAGTTCTCATCTGGGTCATCCCATGTGACTTCTTTTACGGGACCACTGTGAAGGCAATCAGGTGTGTTCACTCCCGCACTAGAATGACAGCTGCACAGGGGCTGGGAGGTCCGTGTTGCGACCTTTGTGTTAGCTGAGCCCAGCGCTGCGCAAGGGTGGGTGCTCCACAAAAAGTTATCACACCACCGCGGTCCCCTCCCAGCCAGCCCAGGAAGACAAATTCCTGCTGTGGACGATGCCCTGGGCCAAGTACGGGATGGAAGGGCATGGACCCCTTCAAGGGGCACCTACCCTTCCACTCCCAGAGAAACTGGTTATTTCCCCTTGGAGACCTCCGGTCCACGAAAATGCCATCATAGCGGCTGGGTTACTAAGACAGACACGCCCCCCAAGGGTTTTGGTCCAACCCACAGTACAGGCCCCTGAGCTCATCGGCTAGTAGCAGATGTCTCCCCCAGAGGTGGATTCAACCCCCAGGAGCCAAGGAGTTGGCCTGGTGCTGGCGGAGGCAGCGTGGGCAGCTGGCAGCCAGGCCTCTGGCGATGGTGCACCATCAACCAGACAGCTCGTGCCCAGAGGCCTTAGAAAATAACAGGTGGTGAATAGTCAGAATTGCCAGGTAATTAAGACAGGGTGAGTTTTCTTTCATGCGCTTTTGAAACACACAAAGCCTGCAGCATTCTGCAGGTGTGGCCTCTGGCACGCTGGCTGTGAGGGCCTGGGGGCCTCGACCGTTTCTCCGGGTCCTGCTGCTGTCTGAGGACTGCGGAGCCCAGCGCTCTTGTGATGGAGGTGGCTCCTGCCCAGCCCCTCATGGCAGTGCTTCTCTGCGAAGCAGCCACAGGCAGCTGTGGTCGAGCCCTCAGGACACAAGGAAGGGGCAAGAGGCTGCTTAACCCTAAGCCCAGGTCGTGGGGTCAGACCAGAAGGCGCCTGTGGGCTAGCTGGGCAGCGAGTGGGTAACCTGACATCTGGCTCTGCCGCCTCTTGCCCACCAAAGGAGCGGCCCCTCTCAGCAAGGCTACGCGCCAAGATGTGATCAACATGCTGCCTCCCAGGCTGTCATCTGAGTTCTGGGGAGATGGGGAGCGGGGTCCAGCCATGCCAGCCCTGGGGGCAGAGTTGGCCCCCTGTGAGCCCCGACCATGCATCAGCCTCCACTCTTTCTCCCCTGCACAGCCAGAGTCCCGTGTGCAGCTACACCGGCCACACGTGTCCTCGCCTCCCACTCACTCCTTGGCCACCCCGTCTGGTGTCACTCGCATAAGACCCTACTGTCACCATAGCCAATGGCCATTTCTCAGGCTGCGTCTTCTTCGGCCGCCTCCGCCTCCGCCTCCTGGTTCCTCCTGCCTGCCTTTCTATCCTGGTCTTCCATCTCAGTCCAGACCTCTCGTCACTCTTTCCCTTGTTCCTCGGTGTTCTGGTTCATGTCCAGTGTCGTTTGATGTCCACGTGTGGACAGTGCCCACATTCACACATGCAGCGTCCCGTCTGACCTCCAGAGCCACAGGACATGGCCTCCCCGGACCCCGTGCTGCACACAGATGTCCTGGTCTCCCTGCCCAGGGCCAGCCTCACGCACACGGGCTCGGAGCCCCCCCTCCCCACCCCTCCAGGCCTCACTAACCCTCTCCATTTCATTTTCTTCTATTTCCACGAGTCTCCACCACTGTCCCTGCGGTCCAGGTCACTGCCATCTCCCTGGTGGCTGCAGCGGCCTCTGCAGTGGCCCTGCTGCATCCAGGCCGGCTTCTCTCCACTCTGGCTACGGAGTGGTCTGTTTGAGGTGCAGATCGGATCACTGCTCCCTCTTCCTTAGGCACCTCCATGGCTTTTGCAAAGACAAAAGCCCCAGTGTGGCGCTAAGGCCCTGCAGTCAGCTCTGGCCACGCTCAAGGTGTCCCTTGCTCCCTGACTGTGCTCTGGACACAGGTCACTCTTCCACCCCTTCTCACCCCGCTCCCCGTGTCCTGGCAGGGCCTGGGCATCGTTTCCCCTTTTGGCATGTGCCCCTTCGCCGCTGGACCAAAGCTCAGGCACCGTTTCCCCAGACAGGCCCCTGGTGCTCAGAGCACCGCAGCCTTCCGCTGCACCACGTGCTCACTTCATGGTTTGACGGCCGTCTGGGAGATTATTCCAGTACGTGCATTTCCTCTCCACAGACCGCACGCTGCACTTGG
The DNA here is from genome assembly GCA_004363605.1 of Indri indri. Taxonomy (NCBI): domain Eukaryota; kingdom Metazoa; phylum Chordata; class Mammalia; order Primates; family Indriidae; genus Indri; species Indri indri. Next base: position 75,641 of record RJWJ010000244.1, read on the forward strand.
ACAACAGCGGGCTGCTCTTTGCTCGTCCCAGCAGGAAGGGCAGGGCCTGGCCCACAGGAGGTGCCCACGCACAGCTGCTGCGTGGGTGACGAGCACGGCCTCACTGCCGGCAGTCAGACATTCTCCCCGCAAGGGTGGCAGGGCAGACTGCAGGGGCCACACCACCACCAAGGATGCATCCGTGCCTGTCCCTGTAGAATCACGTGATGGCCCTGTTTTTTTTTTTTTTGCAGGTAATTTAGCAGGACTTGTTTTTATTGAACCAATATTCATTCCTAATTATTTCCTGTTTGCTAATTCATTTGGAATATTTCCAGTGGTGTTAACTTAAGCTTATCTGTTTGTTCTTTCCTGAACCTTCCGCTCCCCCTCTGATGCGGGATGGTATTTGCCATTCTTTTTGACTTCCTCTCACTTCCTGATTTCTACACTCTGTGGGCAGATGCTTGGAGACCCCCTAGGTAAATGTGGGCAGGCAGAGATCTAAACCACTGAGAATGTCAGGCATTCCCTGTTGCTTCGTGAACCCACGTTTACAGAGCACCAGGGTGTGCCCAGGTGGCACAGCACCTCGCCCCTCCTGCCTCGGGCTGGAGCCCTCTCTCCACTGACTGCAGCTGGGAGGGTCCCCAGCAGGCTGCGAGGTCTGGAGCTGTCTTTCCATCTATTTCCACTGACCATCTGCTGCATGCACAGAGCTGGGTGTGAGGGCAGAAGTCGTCCAAGTGTGGCCTGGGTGGTGGCCACGGCTCTCCAGGTGTCTCCAAGTTCTCTTGGAGTGGGCATTTCACAGCTAGAACCACCTGTCCCTGGCTAGACTAGTGCTGGCCCTGTTCTCTGAACTTCCTGAAAACTCCCTCCTGAGCCGGCCAGGGCTGACATCCTCCTGGGCTCGGCGCACCTGAGCAGGTGGGAGCTCGCGAGGCGCCTGGGGCTCTGCTCCTTCTGCCGGCTTGTCCTCGGCATCAGTGTTCTGCCACCTCTGCCCTCGCAGGGAGCCTTGGAGGGCGGCGGTCAGTCCAGCAGACAGGCCATGAGAGCAAGGCGAGAGAAGACCAGTCCACGGGGAGGGGCTGTCGAGTCAGCCGCCTCCCAGGGCTGGCCCAGTGTGGCCGAAGCACTGATGTCCTCCTGTCCTTTCTCCCATACCCGGGGCTGCCACCCTCTGGGTCTTCCCTGGGCTCGCCCAGCCTCTCTCAGCCTTGGCACTGGCCCCCCTGAGCTGTAACTACTGAGTCCAACCTGCCGGGAGCCCCTCAAGGGCAGGGCTGGCCACGACACACCCCTGGGTCTCTGCCAGCTCAGGGTGGCCCAGAGCGAACGTCTCAATGCAGTGGTCAGATGCTGGGAAGGCTTCCATGGAGTCCCCTGAACCCACGGTCACGGAGAATGGCTTCCTCAGCTCCTCTCCAAGTTTTGTTCCCAGCTGCTGAGAGGTGGTGGGGAGTGGGGGCAGGACATGGCAGAGGGGCAGTGGGAAAGAGACTCTGATGAGGAAGCCCCCGCAGAGGGTCCAGGAGGGAGCCCCTCAGTCCTGGCCCTGTGCGTCTCCTCTACGTCCATAAGCTCTGCTGTTCTCATAGCCCTGTAAGGGAGGAATTATCACCTCCCTTTTACAGAAGGAAATTTAAGGCTCAGAGAAGTTAAGTAACTTGCCCAAAGACACACAGCTCTGAAAACACCTGTGCTCATCTCATTACCTTGTGCCCAGAACTTTATATCCTTTGATCCCATCTCTGTGTGAGAAATCTTTAAAAAGATAATGCTGAAGTACTTTTGAAGCAAAAGATATAATGTCTATGGTTGGCTTACAACAAATTTGTGGGGAGGGGAAAATGAGCGAGGGAATAGAAGAAACAAGTTCAGTAAAAAGTTGGTAATTGTTGGAGCTGGGTGATGAGTACTAAGGAGTTCCTAGTTCCTATTCCTTACATTTGTGCATGTTTGAAATGTTTCATAATAAAAGTTCCATAAAAGTCAAAAAGTATGCCCATGTGCCTGAATTCTGGGAATAATTTGTTTCTCATTATAGCTCACGTTTATCTAGTGCTGAAATGAGAGCACGCATGATTTCGGGGACCCCTTGATGTAAAGCTGTGCAGTGGGGACAGTCATCATCCCTGTTTAACTGATAAGGAATCCGAAGCTCAGCGCGGCAGAGCCCTTTGCCCAGGGTCCCGGCGCTGCGGTTTCTGAGTCTCCACCTGGGCAGGCTCAGGTGCTCTAAGTCCTGTGGACCCGACCTCGTCAATCTGGTTCTGTGCTCCTCCGTGCTGTGCGGGAGGGCAGCAACCCGTGTAAAGGGCCAGTGCCCAGAGGACATCCTTTTCGGGTGGGTGCTTTTTTGTGGCAGGGCAACTTGGGGATACCGAAGACACCAGGGAGCACCCCTGGCCGGAGCCAGGGTGGGGTGGGGGGCCTCCTATTCTAGTCCGCGGCACACAGCCCTGGTGACAGCCCTGACAGGGTCTCAGGGTTGGTGAGGAGGCACTGGCTTCCCAAGGGGAACCAGCTCCGGACTCACACCTATCCCACACCACCCAGACACGGTTCCAATGCCAGGCAGATCAAATAAGGGAGGATAATCCTGTCTTGTCATACGACTTAGACCTCACTGCTGCTGAAGAGCTGGGGGCGTCCCCCTGGGGGAAGGGGGACGGATAAAGCAGGAGCCCGGGCTCTCAACCCCCTGCATACCCTCTGCCCCACCCACCCACCTACCATCCCCACACCCATCCCTTCTTCACACACGTGCTATCACACGCCTCCGCTTTATACCCACAGATCCGGCAATCCACTCATCTATCCTTTGTCCTTCTAACATCCACCCCCTCACCCATCTACCCACCCACCCAGCCACCCACCATACACCTTTCACCTGTACTCATCTCTTCTCTGCCCACATGCTATCTCCCCTCTACACAGTTAACCTACCCGTGGTTCCAGCAATTCACTCATCCGTCCTTCCTCCTTCCTTCCTAGCATCCACCCACTCACACGTCCACCCACCCACTCGCCTTCCCATCCATCTAGTCATCCATCCACCCACGTACCCATCCACCTTCCCTACTTTTCTGCCTCCCACCTTTCCATTAATCTTTGCACAGCTGCTCACCCCACACATCCACCTGCCTATGCAGTTACCCAAACACCTGTTCCCCCTACACCATCCATAAAAGGAGCCAGCTGTCCACCCACCCAGTCAGCTGGCACCCACTCTCCCTGACCCCATCTATCCAATCAACTCTTCCCTGACCCTGTTCTGTGCTGTATCCTAAGCCAAGTGTCACGATCCTGAGATGGCATTATGGCTTCCTGTTGCCCAGCCTGCCTTAGCAGTTTTCCTTTGTCTTACATGCAGCTGGTTCTGCCATGTCCAGACCCACTGTGGGGCACATCAGTAGGTACCAGCTTGCCATGTTCAGCTTCTTCCTAAAGTAACTGACATGCCCCCCCACCCATGTTCTCTCTTTCCAGATAATACAATACCAATGTTGCCCACAGCGTTACTCTGGGGATGCTGATAAACCTGCCCCTTCTAAATATTCCAGGAAACATCTGTCGCCATAACCTTGGGAGCTGAAGATTTTTGTCGTCCTTTCACCCATAAAGGAAGTGGGGCTCGGAGACCCTTAAGTGCTCTCCCCAGAGCAGAACAGCAGGGAGGGGAGAGTGGGCGCCCGCTACAGAGGCACCTCGTGCCCGGCACACCTGCTGCTTCCCAGCCACTGGGGTCTCCCAGCACAAGGCCCACATTTACCTGCCATGTGGTTTCAGCTGCAGGGACGCCTCTCCCCGCCTCTTCCCCCAGCCTGCAGGGTTTACAGCTTACCCTTGGGGCTGAGAGGATCCCGGAGAATCTGCCCAGTGAGTGGTCCTTATCCCCACCCCTCTTGTCTTTGGTTCATCCTGCAGAGCCCTTTTCCTGCCCCCGATTTGCAGGTCCTTGCTCAGGTCAGAGCACTGACCACCAGCCCAGCCCTGGACATGGCGCCGGGCAGGAGGAGGGAGGTCTCTGTGGCAAAAGACCAGGACGAAGGCCGAGCCACACCAAGAGCCCGCCAGTGGGGCTCCCTCCCGCACCATCGGAGGCCTCCGCGAGAGCAGTCAGGAGAGAGCGAAGAGCCAGGCCTGCACCCGAGGCCTGGGCCCCCTCCCCGCTCTGCAGTGCCCGATTCCCCGCGGGTCAGAAAGGGGCTGACTCTGGAGGGCGGCAGTGTGCAGCGTGGGGGCAGAGCTCTGAGGGGCCCCACCACGGGCTTGGCCCGGATGTGAGCGTGCGGAGAGCCCGCGGCCCCGCCCGGGTTCGCCCACCTCGTCGCAGGGGGCGATGCGGCCCGCCACGTCCTTCAGGTGCCCGATGGCCGACTCCTCCTGGAAGTCCCGCGGGAAGGTCTCCGTCCACTCGGCCAGCAGCTGCAGCAGTTTGGGGCCGAACTTCCGGACCCGGGCCTGCAAGGCAAGGCCGCGCGGGCCGGGCCGCTGGGTGCGGGCGCCCGGCCGTCTGGGCACGGGGTGGCGGTGCTGACCCTGCTGGTTCCCCCAGGGAGTAGAGGGGGACAGACGCACATTTGGGGCGGGCCATCTGTGTCCGCCTGCCCAGCTTCGTCCTCCCGCCCAGCTTCGTCCTCCCTTTCTGCGTCTCCATCTCCCTTGGGGACTCGCTCTCCCTCACTTCCGCCCCAGGGGCGGGCCCAGATTGGTGCTGGCCAATCAGAGCACCGCACACTTCCATCCTGCACAGTGACTGGCTCACAGACGGGCATGTGACCTAGGCTTGGCCAACGAGGTTGAGACTTTCGCCGGACCTGTGGAATTGCTCTTCCGCGTGGCGGGAGCCGGCACAAGGCAAGCCTGGCACCGCAGGCCGCTGTCCCCGCGGGAGCCCAGCCGGGCGAGGCCGGCAGGCCGGAGCCAGCAGCAGGGCGTTGGAGGGAGAAGGACCACGGTTCAACGCTGTCCTTTGAGCTCCTGGAGCCTGCGGTACCTGAGACCTGAATGTTACCTGAGCCAGAAGTCCCTTTGCTTTAGGGCGGTCGAAGTCGGGTTTCCCTCACTGTGACAGCAGAGCGACCGCCACGCCAACAAGTAGACAGTGGCAGCCCACAGGGTCCGCCAGGAATGGAGGAAGTGTCGTGGGCACCACGGGAAGGTCGGGCCCTTCCGCGGGCCCCACGGGGAGGGAAGGTGGAACAGGTGCTGGCGGAAGGACGCCCAGCGGAGGCTGCGGACGCCCCCCAGGCCGCAGACGCAGGGTCCTACTGGCTGCGCTCCCGGTACCGGGTCTGGGCTTAACGTGAGCTCAAGGGCTCCCATAGGGCCTCAGAAAACTGCACGGGAGTTAAAGGTCCCTGCTGGGTCCCTTCTGGCTCTGGATCTCAGACGAGCCAGAACCCCCCGTAGCCACCCTGTCAGAAAAGCAGGGACAGTCACTGCCTCCATGAGAGCATGGCAGGGGGGTGCTGGTATACTCAGAAGCCCCCTGGCCTGCCCTGCCTCTCACCTTGTCCAGCACCGGCTTGTCCAGCTCCTGCTGCTCGATGCACAGGTGGCAGACCCGGGCGAGGAGCTCCTGGGGCTCGATGAAGAGGCGAGAGCTCAACAGGAAGGTGAAGATGTAGGCTTTCTGGGGGACACATGAGAAAGAGGGCACACTCTCAGGGGGGCATAAGGAGGGGCATGCATCCCAGCCTGCCCCCCCGCCCCGGTCCAGGGCCACTCCCAGCCCTGTGTCTCACTGTGCCCACCTCGGGGTAGTAGTCGGCTGTGGGTACCAGGTGCTGGATGAGGGTTTCCAGGGAGGCTGAGGATGGAGCTCCGTCCAGGAGGGACTGCCTGGCCTGCTCGCCATCTGTGGGCTCAGCGGGGACTGGGCTGAGGTTGCCTGGGGTGACCATGTCGGAGGCGCTCAGCGTCTGGGGCATGCCTACCTGTAATGGCAAGGAGTGGCGGGGGCACACCAGGGCTGGGGCCTGCTCAGGCTTGGTGGGCTCTGCCTCCCACAGGAGCTTCTGTGCCCGCTTGAGTTCAGGGATCATTTCCTGAGAGGGCTTCCAGGGACCTTGTCGCACAGCCTCCATTCTCCTCCTCCTTACAGCCCCTCAACTCTCTCACCTCTTCTCTATTCTCAGCTTCCCATGTAGGGCAGGCCCCTTCTAGAGTCCGCCTCCTCCCCACCCCTGTCTCCACAAAGATTGACTTGACACACCTGAATGATCCGGATAGTCCCCGCTGCTGCTGGCCAGAAGGATTGGTTCAGGGATGGGCCTGACCCAAACTGGGGGGGCTCAGGTACAATCCTAGAACTTCTGTGGCACTTGGAAGCTCTCTTCCCCCTGGGGCTCCTGAGCTGGTGCAATGTAAGCCCAACACTGTTGGGGCCATCTTGGCACCATGAGGGGTCAGGAAAGTGGGCACATTCCTGAGGACAGCATTGGAGGCTCTGGATCCTGCTGTGCCTGAAGCTGATCTGTGGACTTCCGGCATTCTGGGCAACCTGTCCAGCCTCACCTCCTAACATTCCCTGTTGTACACTTTTTTTTTTAAGAGATGGGGGTCTCACTATGTTGTCCAGGCTGGGGTGCGGTGACTATTCACAGGCGCCATCATAGTGCACTGAAGCCTCGAACTCCTGGGCTCAAGTGATCCTCCTGCCTCGGCCTCCCAAGTAGCTGGGACTGCAGGTACACACCACTGTGTCCAGCTCTCATCACATGTTCTTGGTGCCAGCCATGTACTGTCCTCCAACACCTTCTCCAACTTGTTTCCTCCCACAAGGAGGTTTTTCCCACCATCTTCACTCCCGCATCCCTCCAGACATAGTTGAAATGCCTCCTCCTTGGTGGTGCCTTCCCTGCAGCATTCCCCCCAGGCCACACTTGACCTCTGGTGGACATCAACAGATTCCCCTTGTCGGCCTTCTTGGATGCCTGGGGGCACTGCTGTCGGTGCCTGGCGCAGAGAAAGGCCAGCTGCAGCTGTTTTGGTGTCTTCTCCACCCAAACCTCCTCCAGGACATGCCAGAGCATGTCCTCTGTGAGCTGGCACTGAGTACACACGTGTGCAGGGAGCCCACACCTGCTCCCTGAAACACTTCCCCTTATCCCTGCGGGCCAGTCTTCCTTGAAAAGGTGGGCCCTCACATCACCGTGTCTTGCCCACGTTCTCCATCATGGTGTCCTGCGGGCTCACCGCAGGGTCTTCCAGGGACTCTTGAGTCTCCCCTGCTCACACCACCCCTGCTGCCCTGTGGCTGGAGGTTGTTCCCACCAATTTAACCTGGTTAAATTGGCTGCAGGAGCCCACAACGCCAAATCAGAGCCACTTCTGCCCTTGCCTTAATATGTAGCAGAATTTTACACATTTACACATTTTTGTCCTTTCGTTTCCCCTCTCCTGTTATATCTTTTTAAAAATTGTGGTAAAATATACTTAACATAAATTTACCGTTTTAACCATTTTTTAAATGTACAGTTGAGTGGCATTAAATACATTCACATTGTTGTGCAGCCTTCACCACCATCCACCCACAGAACTTTTTCATCTTCTCTCCCGAAACCCTGTATCCATGAAACAGTAATTCCCCATCCTCTCCTCCCCCATCCCCCAGCAACCACCATTCTGCATTGTTTCTACATATTTTAACTATTCTAGGTACCTTATATAAGTGTAATCATAAAATATTTGGTTTTTTGTGTGTCTGGCTTATTTCACTTAGCATGTGAAGGTTCACTTGTGTTGTGCAGCATGTGTCGGAATTCCCTTCCTTTTTAAGGCTGAATAATATCCCACTGTACGTGTATACCACATTCTGTTCATCCATTCGTCCGTCAGTGACACTTCTGTTGTTTCCGCCCTGGCCACACTGTTTTGCACAGCAGTTGCTCTATGTTACGTTACCACCAGCAATGTAAAAGGGTTCCAATTTCTCCACATCCTTGCCAACACTTGTTTTCTGGCCATTTTATTTTTTTTGATAACAGCCATCTTAATGGGAGGGAAGTGGTATCTCATTGCAGTTTGGATTTGCCATTCCCTAAAATTTAGTGAGGCTGAGCATCTGTTTATGTGCCATTTGTATATATACCTTGGAGAAATGCCTGTTCGAGTTTTTCGCCCATTCTTTTTCAAGCAAAGAAAATTTAAGTCAAAGAATTGATTACACAGCAGAATGTAACTACTGGCCCTTCTAGGGCTTAAGGAACAAAAAACAAGGGGTGGTCTTCCCAGACCTAGAAGATCAGAGCAGCCCGGTTCTGCTGGGACTTCTAGCATGGCTGCTGCTGGTACCTCTGAGGAAGCAGGAGGCAACTAGTTCTGAGAGTCCTCTTTTGCCCATTTTTGAATTGAGTTGTTTGGCGTTTGTTGTTGAGTTTTAGGAGTTCTTTATATATTCTGCATATTAATCCTTCATTAGCTATGTGATTTGCAAATATTTCCTCCCACTCTGTAGGTTATCTTTTTACTTTGTTGATCATGGCCTTTGAGGCACAAAACTTTTCATTTTGATGAAATCCAATTTTGTCTATTTTTTTCTTTTGTTGCCTAAGCCTTTAGTGTCATATCTAAGAAATCACTGCCGAATCCAATATCATGAAGCTTTCCCTCAATATTTTCCTCTAAGCATTTTACAGTTTTAGTTCTTACATTTATGTCTTTGATCCATTTTGAGTTAATTTTTGTATATGGTATTAAGTGAGACTCTATCTTCTTTTTTAGCATGTAATATGCAGTTTTCCCAGGAGCATTTATTGTGAAAGACTGTCCCCATTCAGTGATCTTGTCACCCTTGTAAAAATCACTGACAATACATGTGAAGGTTTGTTTTGGGCTCTCTATTCTATTCCACTGGTCTATGTGTCTGCCTTTACGCCATTACCACACTCTTTTGATTAATGTAGCTTTGTAGTAAATTTTGATGTCAGGACGTTTGAGTCCTCCATCTTTTTTCTTTTTTAAGATTGTTTTGAGGCCGGGCACGGTGGCTCACGCCTGTAATCCTAGCACTCTGGGAGGCCGAGGCGGGCGGATCATTCTGAGCTCAGGAGTTCGAGACCAGCCTGAGCAAGAGCGAGACCCCGTCTCTACCAAAAATAGAAAGAAATGAATTGGACAGCTAAAAATATATATAGAAAAAATTAGCCGGGCATGGTGGCGCATGCCTGTAGTCCCAGCTACTCGGGAGGCTGAGACGGTAGGATTGCTCGAGCCCAGGAGTTTGAGGTTGCTGTGAGCTAGGCTGATGCCACGGCACTCGCCCCAGGCAAGACAGTGAGAATCTGTCTCAAAAAAAAAAAAAAAAAAAAAAGATTGTTTTGGCTATTTGGGATCCTTTGAAATTCCATATGAATTCTAGAATAGAATTTTCTGTTTTGCAAAAAAACACCATTTGGATTTGATTGGGATTGTATTAAATCTGTAGATAGCTTTGGGTAGTGCTGACATCTTGACAACACTAAGTCTTCCAGTCTGTGGACATGGGATGGCTTTTTTCCACTTATTTGTCTTTTCTAATTTCTTTTAGCAACATTTTGTAGTCTTCAGGATACAAGTCTCTCACCTCCTTGGTCAAGTTTATTCCTAAGTATGAGTTCCTAAGTTTATTCTTTTTGATGTTTTTATAAATTGAATTATTTTCTTAATTTCCTTATTGTTTGTTCATTGTTAGCATATATAAACACAACTGATTTTTTTGTGTGTGTTGATTTTGTATCCTGCTACTTTGTTGAATTTGTTAATTAGTTTTAACAGGTTTTCTTATGGAATATTTAGAGTTTTCTACATATAAGATCGCATCATCTTCTTTTCCAGTTTGCATGCCTTCTATTTCTTTTTCTTGCCTAAGTGCTCTGGCTAGAACTTGCAGTACTATATTGAATAGAAATGGTAAGAGTAGGCAACCTTGCCTTATTCCTAATCTTAGAGGAAAAGCTTTCAGTCTTTTGCTATTGAATATAATGTTAGTTCTGTGTTTTTCACACATAACCTTTATTACGTTGAGATAGTTTCCTTCTAGTCCAGTTTTTTTGATTAGTGTTTTTGTCATGAAGGGATGTTAAATTTTGTTTAATGCTTTCTCTGCATCAATCAAGATAATCATGTATTTTTTCTTTATTCTATTAACCTAGTGTATTACACATTGATTGATTTTCATATTTTGAACCATCCTTGCATTCCAGTAATAAATCCCACTTGTATATAATCCTTTTAATATGCTGTTGAATTTGGTTTGCTAGTATTTGTTGAGGACTTTTGCATCACTGTTCATGAGTTCATAAGGGTTATTAGTCTATAGTTTTCTTTTCTTATAGTGTCTCTGTCTGGCTTTGGTATCAGGGTAATGCTGGCCTCATAGAATGAGTTATGAAGTATTCCCTCCTCTTCAATTTTTGGGAAAAGTTTGAGAAGGACTGGTGTTAATTCTTTAAATGGTAGAATTCACCAGTGAAGCAATCAGGTCTGGGATTTTTTTTTTTTTTTTGGTTCGGAGGTTTTTGATTATTAATTCAATCAGTTTACTAGTTATAGACCTATTTAGATTTCCTGTTTCTTCATGATTCAGTCTTGGTAGGTTTTGTGTTTCTAGGAATTTGTCCATTTAATCTAGGTTATTGAATCTGTTGGCATACAACTATAGATAGTATTCTTATAATCCTTTCAATTTCTGTAGAATTGTTAGTAATGTTCCCACTCTCATTTCTACTTTTAATATTTTGAGTCTTCTCTTTTTTTCTCAATCTAGCTAACGGTTTGTCAATTTTGTTAATCTTTTTGAAGACCCTTTAGGTTTTCTCTGTTTTTATATTCTCTATTTTATTTATCTCTTCTCTAAGCTTTATAATTTCCTTCCTTCTGCTAGCATTGGGTTTAGTTTGTTCCTATTTTTCTAGTTCCTTAAATTGTAAAGTTAGGTTGTTGACTTGACATCTTTTTTCTTTTTAAATGTGTTTACAGCTATAAATTTCCCTTCAAACACAGCTTGTGCTATATACCATAAGTTTTAGTACGTTGTTTTTTTGTTTTCATTCATCTGTAAGTATTTTCTAATTTCCCTTGTGATTTCTTCTCCAATTCATTGATTGTTTAAGAATGTGTTGTTTAGTTTCCACAAATTTGTGAATTTTCCAGTTTTCCTTCTGTTACTGATTTCTAATTTCATTCTGTCATTGTTGGAAAAGTTACTTTTATGATATCTATCTTTTTAAATCTATTGAGACTTGATTTGTGGCGAGTGGAGGAAAATCTCCCCTCCCTGGGAGTTTTAGGCTCCTGTAGGGCCTGTGCAATGTGCCCATGAGATTACTTGCAGGATCGGGTATGAGACAGCAAAGATTTTTTAATGCATTTTCCCCACTCTCCTTGAGTATAAAGAGACCCTTTTCTTGTTCCTCAAGCCAAAGCAGAGGGTTTCTCCTGGAGCTCTCAGTCAGTGCCGATTTCCCTTCCTCACGTCACGCCGCCCTGAGTTCAGGCTGGGCAATACCAGAGGAAAAATGGTAAACTCACTACCAGTTTGGTGGTTCTTCAAATTTTGTTTCTCTTTGCCACTCTGCCTATTGGAACAATTGTTATTTAGTTGCTGCTCCATGCATTCCGTCACTTTTAAGCTACATTTGGAGGGAGAGAGAGAGAGTATGTTCACACGCTGCTGTTTGTATTTATGCTATAATTTTATTCTTTTTAAAAATAAATAATGTTTGCTTTCATTACATTAATTTTTATGGTCATTTTATCTTTATGGGATGTGATACTGGTGGTTTAGGTAGGAATGTAAAGTTTTATTACAAAATATATTTATTTTAACAAATGAGTTGATTTTACAAAAAACCAGTAAGCACAGACCCAGCTCCCTGCTTGCCGTGTCCCCGGCAGGTGCCTGCGTTGCCCTTCGGAGCCAGGATTGCCAGTTTCCTCTGCTTTAGAGCACCCTCCTCCCCGCTCCCTTTGAAGCCCAGCTCCAGTGTCTCCTCCTGAAAGAAGCTTTAAAAAATGCAGTGGACGAGGGCGGGGGCCCGTGCCTTTTGTACGGGCGCTAGAGGCAGTGAGTGACAGGGTGCTCTGAGCAGAGGGGGTTAGAGAAGAAGAATGGGGCAGGGATGGGTAGACGTGAGCTGTGGGGGTGTGGGGGCGCCTCCCTGAGCCTCAGTTTCCCCCTGTGCACAACGGGGATAATAATCCTGTGTAGGCATAGACAGGCTGTGAGCACACGTGCCCAGTACAGCACAGGGACTTGGTCGGCACCATCGTTGGCTACATCACACCACACGTGCGCTGGCCTTCTCCTGACCCCTCAGTTCCACCCGACTGGGCACCAAGCCCACCTCTCTGGCCCAGCCCCTCAATTTTCCCCTTGCTGTCCTCTCGCACCCACTGCATTCATCCCTGCCCCAGGGCCCTGTGCTTGCTGCTCTCCTTTGGGAACACCCTTCCGCCATGTCTTCGCCTGGCTGCTTCCGCATCGTCTTCCCTCAGGGATGGAGGGCGACCCTTCCCGACCACTGCTCCACACGGCGCTTGCTGCTCAATCCCTCTCCTGAACCTTGCGGCATTTCTTCATGACATGGTGCGTCCCCCATGGGTGGGACCGGGAGCTCCTCTGGGGCACCGCCTTGCCTATTCCCACTCGTGGCTGCACCCCCAGCACCTAGTACAGGGCTTGGCAAATGCCTGCTGGATGAATGAATGAGTGAGTGAATGAATGACAGTCCCTGGGAGGTGCGCAGTGGGGGATGTGCCTGCAAGCTCAGGGCCCATGAGGCTGTCAGCAGCGACCCGGCTGCTCCACAGGGCCACCAGCCAGGCGGCAGCTGCAGGCGGGCCGCGTGGCCTGTTTCGGGAGGGGAACAAGTGCCCTATTTACCACGGGAGTGAATATCGGACTGTGTGAAAATCCCACTTGCCCCTGAACGTGCAAGGCAGGCGGGCTGGGGATAAAGTTATAGCTCAGCTCAGATTCTCTTGTAACTCCCTTCCCCCAGCTAAGGGGCACAGCCCTTCCAGCCCCACTGTGGCCTGGTCCCCGCCAAGCCACAGCCTCTGGCCAGGCTGACAGCCCTCCTGCCACCTGCCAAAGTCAGTACCTGGGTTCCTCTCCCATCAGACCTTCTGAAGCTCCCGCAGCCCCCACAGCTAAAGTCGGGAGCCTCTGCCACTCCTGGCCCCCCTCACCCACGAGCTGCCTCTCCATCCCGGCCCTGCCTGCTCCAGCACCTGCCTTGGCTGTCCTGAGCCCCTCCGCCCTGCACAGGCACCCGCGTCAGGGCACATCCCTCTCTTGCTCCCCTTGTCCTCAGCGCCAAGGTCAGAACATAGCGGCAGCTGTGGGTCTGCCCCCAGGCCAGGCCTTCTGCTCCTGGCCCACTACCTTGCCTGGGGAGGGCCTTTGGGCCTGGAGAGAAGGGGCCCTGTGAGCACCCCCGAGCCACTCCAAACTGGGGTCCCTAAATCCCAGAGAGCAGGTGGAGAGCCCAGGCCAGAAGGTGGTCCCGAGTTCCAGGACTTGGGGCAACATTCCCCCATTCCGGGCCCCCTGTGGCCTCCCCAAGCCCAGGAGTGGGACTCTTACCCGCTTAACCTCTTCAGGGAGGGAGGACCCAGTGGAGCACAAGGGAGGAAAACCATTCTCAGCTCAGGCTCTCAGGCATCTGGGCTGCAAGAGCCTGGGACTACAGCTTCCAGCGGCAAGCAGGGGAAAGCCCAGCGGAATCGCAGTGTGTGAGCCTGTGGGTGGCTTCGTGCTCAGACCCTGAAGACGGGTGGGAAGGGACACCAGCAAGGACCACAGTCCCCTCCACAGCCCTGGGACCCAGCACACCCTGTGGGAGGCTGGGAGGCCCCCATGGACAAGCACCCTGGCAACCTCAGAGCCCGCCCCCTCGGCCCAGGCATTCGTTTGCAACAACAGTCACGACACGAGGCGGGTGTCCATCCAGCGAGGACCTCCACTGCACTGGTACCCCTGCCTGAGCCGTCCTGAGCACCTGCACCCAGCAGGGACGCTGGAGTCTGGGGCAAAAATAGCTGATTGCATCTCCAAGTATTTTCATGAGTCACCGACACCTCCTGACAAACACTTCTCAGGCACTCCCAAGAACAGGGAACATTTAGCAAAAATAAATGCTTTGTTTTCCCAATGAGGCTTGCGGGAGCCATTTTAAAGAACAGCTTGGATGTCAGCCTGTGAGGCTTGGGGCCCTGCTTCGTGGGCAAGGGCAGTGTGTGGGGCCACCGGGGGTCTTCCCCACTAACTCACCTGTCTGAGCCTCAGTTTCCACATCTGTAAAGGGGGCTCCTAAGTCCCACCCTATAGCTGGGTCTACTGGGTGAGGAGCAGCGTTGGTGCTCCCTTGCCGTGGTCCCACCATCTCCGTGGTGAGAGCACAGGGGCAAGAGCAGCCACTGGATGTCCCAAGCCTGTCCCGGGCACACAGGCCCCGTCACGCCCAGATGGCACAGCCTGCTCCCCTGTCCCTCAGATGCCACCTCTGGGAAGCCTCGCCTGCCTCCTCCCAGGCAGGAATCGCCTCCTCCCCTCACTGCTGCTTGTGTTTCTCTGGCCTCTGCCCGGCCCAGCATCAGGGGCCCGTCACACTGGGCCAGGCCCTGATGCTGAGGAAATGGGGGTCGGGACACTGAGTTTGTAGCACACCCGACTCCCAGGCGCTGCCTGCCCACCGACTCCACTCAGACCCTCCCCCAAAGTCCAGCCAGGTGCTGTCTGCCGGGGTCCCAGCCCCTGCCCGCAGTGAGCCGGGTCCACACCCTCCTTTCTCTAGAATCCGCGCCTATGGCTCTCCTGCCTGCCGGCTAAGTCCCTGCGGTTGACGAGCGGTGGCCTGGGTGTCACTCGGGTTGCACAATGCCCTTTTGAACGTGATTTGCTGACCTTACTTACGCTCTGGGGGCTCTCACAGGCGTCAGTGGGTCTGCCTTCCCTCGAAGGGTTGGAAGGGCTGGCCACCTGAGCCTGTGTTCCTGCCACCGGCCAGAGCTGAGCTGGGTCCCCCCACCCGGCGGTGCCACCGGTTCACCGCCTCCATCGCCTGCTCGTGCCTGTAGTGCCGCAGCCAACTTTTCAGCTGCCCAGGATGGGGGGCTCGAGGGGGACCCTGGGGCAGGGAGACCAGAGCCGCACGCTGACCACAGATGTTTAGGCAGAAGCGGCCACATGGACATCACTCCCTGGGGTCATTTTATTCTGGCAAAAGATGTCTGCCAAGGGCTGGAAAACTTAAATAACAGAGAAATACATTTTAAAAAAAAGAATTTCATTTCTCCCCTAAATTTGGAAATTTGGGGGAATGAGTTAAAACCTGTGTAGTTTTTCATTAATAGTGACCTGTGACTTGGAGACACAGGCGTGGGGAGCCCAGACGTGTGGGCTGGTCTCAGAAAGGCGGGGAGACGCAGCCCCGCTGCAGCCGCAGTCAGGGGACGCAGGGCAGATTGCTGTGGCGCTTGGAGGCTCCTTCCCCCGCGGACGGTGGACACCGGAGACACGCTCGGCGCCCAGCGCAGACCTGGGGTGCGCGGTGTGAGCTCGACACCGAGCAGGACTATTTGTCTGAAAACAACCCCGAAAAGCTACTTCTCGTTCTTGCTATAAGAGGAGGCCCACAGCTGAACTTTAACAAACTCATCATCGTCTTTTCTGGGAAGAACAAGGGAAGATGAAGTCATCAGCGTTAATACAACAAAGAAACATACTGTTTTCACTGGCTTCCCTCAGAAGCATGGAGCAGGCAGAGAAAAGGCCCTTGTCAGACAAGCTGGGAAGACGAGCGTGTGTGCGTGCGTGTCTGGGCCCCCGCCCAGCAGCTCCACACGGAGTCCTAGGTTCAGTCCCTTCCCGGGCTGTAGCCTCGGGGAAGGCGGAGCCGAGACCCGCAGCGAACCCCGAGATGGCACAAAGCACGTACACATGGTCACGAGTCTGATCCCCTCCTGACTTGCTTCAAAGCAGTTGTGTTATTACCTGCATTTCACAGAAAGGGAAACTGAGGCTCAGGGAGAGGGTCTGACCTGCACTATATCACCAAGCCGGGTTGTGAGGTGACAAGATGGTCCCCACCCACTCTTGTAGACTTGGACTGATACGGGGCTTTTATCATCTTCTGAAGCTGGCTTAGGATGGCTCACTTCAGATGGGGACTCTCTTTCTGACTTGGAAGGGTCTTCGCACAGAGGGGCCCCGGGCAGCTCAGGTGGAGAGCAGCCGCTCATACCACAGGCCCTGGAGGCCAGCCCCTGCTGCCCAGGACTCCACACTGGGGCCCAGGAAAGCAGGGCCTCCCCAGCCACCGTCCTGAGAGACCCTCAAAGGCAGTCAGACCGGGAGCGGATGGTGCGAGAACTTGAGTCTTGTGCAAGGGGTTGCTTGGCTGTGACCGACTGCAGAAGCCAGTGAGGCCTTGCCTCTGAGGTCGGAGGCTCCTAGAACTGGGAGAAGGGCCCTCCTGCACAGATGCAGACACAGACATCTGTCCCCACCCTCAGCATTCTCAGGAGGCCAGCCAGACGCCAGAGCAAATGCAGATGCCTGGGCCCCGCCCCAGCTCCTTGTCAGCCCCGCCCATCCGGAGGCTCAGCCCTGCCAGATCCTTCAACCAGAGAAGGAGTCTCAGATTTGGGCCCCCTGGGCACACCTGCCACATGTAGCCTCTGAGTCCCGCCAAGAGTCTGGCCTTGGGCTCAGGACCTTCAGGCTGTGAACGCTTCATCTAGTCGCTTGTTGAAGGAGCCGCTCTAGGGTCACACTTAGAACACTCCCCAGGCCTGAGTCCACCCTGTGTTGTCCACTGACTCATGTTCCTCACGCCAATTCACGTTTTAAATGAGCATTTCTCCTTGCCAATAATACCTATGAATGCATGGGTGCAATGTGCTACCTGCATGCTTTTAAAAATGTGTTAAAATAAACACAATGACGGAAGACAGTGCGAACACTGCACTGCTGTTTTCAATCCTCAGCCCAGACCAAAGAGGCAGCGTTGCTGGCCACGAGGAAAGCAGGACACACGACTGTCAAGTGGGGTGGATTTGGGGACCTCCTGGCTTGGGTCCCCTTAGGCAAATGTCCCTGGGCCTGGGCCTCAGCAGTCACCCCTCCCCAACAGCAGGTGGGCCCTGGAAACAGAAGCAGAGGCCCCAGCCCTCGCGACTCTGTAGGCCTCTGGCAGACAGAGTGGCCCCCAGAGGGCACTTGATCCAGCCACGCTAAGTGCCCCCCTTTAATCTTGCAAAGACTCCTCCTCACCGGGCCCATCAATCCTGTCATCAAAATAATGACTTCCGGCCAAGCCTTGGCTGCTCTGGGCTCTGCCAGGGGCAGGCTCAGCCACCATCCATCACACCCTCTCAGCCCTGCCACGACCAGGCAGGGAAGAAATGCTGCTTGTGCTGGCCCTGGCCACGCTGCTTGGGTGACAGAGGGCCCTGGCTTTGCACAGCTAACGCTTTTTCAAAAAGCATTCAGCTACAGCGGAGGACATGAAAACATCACTGCTCTGTGATGCCAGCTGTCAGGGTCATGAGGGGCCAGTCCTGCCCACGTCTCCCCTGGCTTCTGTGCAGCCCCCGGGCCTGGCCTCCGTCTCCTGCCTGGCCTCGGTCAACCTCCTGGAGGAGGGGGTTGCAGACAGGAGGGGCTTCCTCCAAGGGACGGCAACCTTCGCCAGCATGCGGGGGAGCCGGGCTGGGACGTGAGTCCCTCAGCATGAGGAGGAGGGGTTGGGTGAGGGGCAGCGAGTGGGAGGCTGGCCAGGACGACTTCCAGAAACATCCACGGGGGAGAGGATGTGTTCAGGGCATCTGCACACCAGACCCCCTCTGGCCAAGCTCCCCACCCAGAGAAGGGGTCGCCTGCCGTGCTCACCCAGAAGCCTCCCCGGGGGTGCAGGCTGGTAACTGGCTCCCTTTCTAGCCCCCTCGTAGTCCCAGCAGCCCCAGCAAAGGCCCTCAGACAAGTGTCCGCACGGTCCCCAGGCCGGGCTGCAGCAGCCCCCGGCAGAGCAAGGCCAGGGAGCTACAAACCCCACTGGGCTGGAGAGGGCCTCGTGCCAAGGCTTGGCCCTGCTGCAGCTGCCCACAGTCAGGGCCTCTGCGGCTTCTGCCGCCCAGCATCTGTTCCTCCTTCAGACAGCAGAACCCATTTGTCTTTCCTCTCCTGTCTGTGGTAGGAGGACACACGCCCTGGTGCCACTCGGGGGAGGAACCGCCTTGGTCTGTGACGGTTGGGGTGGGCATGGGATCCGGGCCCGGTTACTCAGTGCCTTTTATCCCCGCAGGCTTTGGGACAAATTCAAGGGCAGGCATGTCACCTGAGAGGGCCACCAGACTCGGTTCTTGGACATTTATGTGAACTGTCAGAGCAAAGCCTCTCTCTGTCTGCTCAGGTCGAGGGGAGGACAGGAGGTGAGTGTGCAGCTGCTGGGCTTCCTGTGAAAGGAGCCCACGCAGAGAAAGGAGGGCCCAGTCAGAGAGACTGAGGCCATGTCCTAGATGCAGCCATGCCTGAAGTCCACCCCTGGGCCTTTAATTTATAGAAGCAAATACATTGTCCTTCTGTACTTAAGTCTGTTTGAGTTGGGTTTCTGTACCTGCGATGGAAAGGACCCTAACAACCCAGGCTCCAGAGACCAGCTTGGTTCTGAGGCGCACCACCCCCAGCTGGCCCTGCTGCAGCACCGAGTCGGCCAGGGCCGTCGGCAGCACGCTGGCTTCCACGCAGGCTGACCAGACGGCAGATGTGAGCAGGGTCCTTGGCTGTGAGGCCTTGGGGAGGTCGCTTTCCTCTCACATCCTCATCTGTAAAATGGGGCTAACGACCCCACCACACAGGCTGACGTGTGGAGGGGACATCTGGTCTGAAACGCCACTGCAGGTAGGACCCGCCACGGGCAGAACACCCTGAGAGTGGGGCAGGTTCCACGTGGGGTAGCGAGTGCCGAGGCCTGGAGCAGGGAGCCGGCCAATGACAGCGCGGTCAGGATGGCCTGAGCAGGGTGGGGAGAAGCGGGTTTTGCCCCATGCCGGGGGCCAGCCCTGGAGGATCTCCACCTGCTGAGGGAGGTCCCCTCACTGGGGTGGGGGTGACAGAAGCGGTGGCATTCTGGGCAGAGTGGGAGGGTGGCACCCTCAGGCCGTGCTTCTGTTTGGATGGGGGGAGACTGCTGACAAAAAGGGAGGGCTCAGCTCTCGGTCCGTGTGTGACCCGCCTGGGCGACTCGGGCAGGACAGGGAGATGCAGGGAGAAAGCGGGGACGTGGAGCAGCAGGAGGAAGGTGGATGTCTGGGGGCCCAGCGCGGGCACCTCGGGAGGGAAGGGCTGATCGGGGGGCCAGGGTGTGGAGGGGGCGGGAGGAGCACAGCCAGCCCGCGCGGGACCAGAGCAGCTCTGGGGTGGCGTGAAGGCAGAAGCCTGCCTGCACCAACACCTTGGACCTTGGACCTTGGACCCAGCATCGGCCCTGAGGCCCCGACCCGGAAGGGATGCAGCGATCAATCCAGCACGAACCCAGGGCGAGCGGCGCCCCGCGCTGCAGAGAGGCTGGGAGGGACATGTCCAGTGACAGGGCGCTGGGTAAGCGAACCGCGGTCCCACTGTTCAAGGAATACCGAGCAGCTGTCGGGGGAATGCCAGAGACCGCGAGAGACCTGGAGGAAATGTCTGAGCCGCTGAAGGAGAAAAGCCGAACCACACAATCTAGGCTGCATATGGACGGGCGTTTGCAAAGGCAAAGCGGGCGTGTCCACGCGCTCACAGGACAGGCAGGCACATTAATGACAGGGGAGTCGTCATCTGAAGTGGGATGGTGAGAGGTTTTGGTTTCTCCTTTACCCTTTTCTACACTTCAGAAAGTGCAGAAAGCCCCTTCCACGAGCTCGTGTTACTTTTACAAACAGAAAAGCATAAAGGAACGGAGAGACCGGGCAAGAGGGCAGAGCGGAGATGGAGGGGCGTGACCAAGCCACGGCCGGGGCTGGCCAGGGCCCCCTCACCGAGAGCAGGTGGCCAATGACACTGAAAGGCAGCAACACTCCCCTCTCCCTCCAGCCACCGTCGGTCTGGACGTGATAACACGCAGACACGTTTAGGGCACGCTTGAGTTTGGCAGAGAGCAGGGATGACTGATTCCAAGTCATCTGTCAACACAGAGGCTGCCGGAAAGGGTGGCCTGGCCACTGCCTTCGGATTCACGGCAGCCACAAAGCCGCCCCGTTCCTAAAGCCAACACCACACCGCTGCTATTTGAAATGAGCTCCAAGACCCAAAGCAGTCTGGAGACAAACTGGCATACACACCACTTCAGTCTGCAGGGTCAGACTGACATGATCACAGCACCTTACAGTCTGCAGTGTCCTTTCAGCTGTGTCACTGCTCCTGAGCCCCCGGTCCCTGCCCACAGCTCAGGGAGCTGAGGCCCCACCTCAGAGTGGCTGCCGGTGGGGGCAGCTCGGGGCCCAGCTCCTGCATGGGATGGCCAGGCCCACGAGCAGGGCCCCTGGTGCCTCCAGCTTCTCTTTTCAGCCTTAGTTGTTACGGTTGTTGTTTTTTAACTTTTTACTGAAGAAGAACCTACACCCTGAACACCACACACGTTTGAAGCGTGCAGCGAGTTCTCCCAAAGTGAACACACCTGGGCCGCCAGCACCCAGACTGAGCAAAGAACATTTCCAGGCCCCCAGAAGTCCGCCCGTGCCCCTCCCCACTCGCTAACCCTTAATTCCAATTGCAAGGACACACCGAGGGGTCGCCACATAGGACACCGCTGTCCACACAAGACCTGAAGTGTGTCTTGCCCGGGGGCACACGTGCTGAAGGCAGGGGAAAGAAGATGAAGAGGGTCCCTGGCGCCTGGGTGCACGCGGCCTCTGTGGGGCGCACCCAGCTCGCGCCCCACCGTGGGCGGGCAGGAGGCAGCTGCCCCCGCGAGCCGGGCCTGCCAGGCCGCAGCCCCACCCTGGAGCCGCCCAGGAGAATCGGGAACTGGAAATGAGAGCTCATGGAGTAAATA
Source organism: Indri indri (assembly GCA_004363605.1). Lineage (NCBI taxonomy): Eukaryota > Metazoa > Chordata > Mammalia > Primates > Indriidae > Indri > Indri indri. The sequence goes on from RJWJ010000244.1 coordinate 96,655, forward strand.
GGAAGAGTTTTTTCCCTTTCTATCGAAACATCTTCAAAATATAATTGACTGTTTAAAGCACAAATAACGCAGTGTAGGGTTTATAAATATGTGGAAATAAAATTCATGACAACAATGGCGGTGTCACGGGTTGGATCGTGTCCTTCCCACAAAAGATATGTGAGGCCCTACCCCCGATACCTTGAAATGTGACTTTATTTGGAAATGGGGTCACTGCAGATGCAATCAGTTGAGATGAGGCCGTGCCGCGGTGGAGTGGAGTGGCCCTGATCCGCTATGCCTGGTGTCCTCATAAGAAGACAATTAACTCTCTGAAAATAAATTAGGAAAACAATACCATTCACAATGGCATCCAAAAGAATAAAATACCTAGGAATAAATATAACTGAGGAGAAACACTTGCACACTGAAAAATATGAAATACTGTTGAAGAAACAGTAAAGAAAACCTAAATAAACGGAAAGACGTCCTGTGTTCATGGGTCATAAGACTTAATATAGTAAAAATGACATTAGTAACAAAAGTTACAGATTCAACACAATCCTACCGAAATTCCAAAAGCTTTCTTTAAAGAAATTGAAATACTATCCTAAAATTCATGTGGAATTGCAAGGGGCCCTGAATAGCTAAAACAAGCTTGGAAAAGAAGAACAAAGTTAGAGGACTGGCACTGCCCAACTGCAAAGCTGCGGTAATCAAAACAGTGTGGCACTTGTGTCAAGACAGCCATGCAGAGCGATGGGACAAAACAAACCCACACAACTATGGACAGTTGATTTTTGACAATGGACCCAAGAAAATTCAAAGGGGAATGAACAGTCTCTTTAACTGGTGCTGGAACAACTACATATCCACATGTGGAAAAGTAAAATTGGACCCTCCCTCACACTGCATATAATGATTAACTCAGAATGAATCATACACTTATACATAAGAGCTAGAACTATGAAACTCTTGGAAGAAAACATGGGGAAAAACTTCATGACATTGGATTTGACAGTAGGTTCTTAAAGATGACACCAAAAATGTGAGCAACAAAAGAAAAATTAGATGTTAGACTCCATCAAAATTAAAAACCTGTGTGCATCAAAGTCCATTATATAGAAAGTGAAAAGACAAACTACAGAATGGGAGAAAATATTTGCGAATCATGTATCTGCAAGAGTCTAGTATCCTGAATAAATAAATAACTCCTATAACTCAACAATTTTTTTTTTTTGAGTCAGGGTCTTGCTCTGTTGCCCTGGCTAGAGTGCAGTGGCGTGACCATAACTCACTGCCTCAGACTCATGGGCCCAAGTGAGTAGCTGGGACTACAGGTGCAAACCACCACGCCCAGCTAATTTTTCTTACTTTTTGTAGAGATGGGGTTTCACGTGTTGCCTAGGCTGGTCTCAGACTCCTGGCTTCAAGCAATCCTCCTGCCTTGGCCTCCCAAAGAGCTGGGATTACATGCGTGAGCAACAGCACCTGGCCAACAACCCATTTTTTTAAAAAGCAGGCAAAGGACTTGAACAGACATTTCTCCAAAGAAGATATGCAAATGGCCAACGAGCACATGAAAAGATGTTCAACATCATTAGTCACTAGGAAAATGCGAATCGCAACCACGAGATACCACTTTATACCACTAGGAAGTCCACAATAACAAAACGGAGAGTAATAAGTGTTGACAAGGATGTGGAGAAACTGGAAACCTGGCATGTGGCTGGTGGGATGTAAGATGGAACTGTTCAACAGTTCCTCCTGAAGCTAACCACAGAACTGCCACATGACCCAGTGACTGCGCTCCTAGTCATATACCCAAAATAACTGAAAACGGGGCTCAAAGGAATACTTGTACATGTATGTTCATAGCAGGAATATTTACAGTAGCCAAAAAGTGGAAACGACCCAAATGTCCATTAACAGATGAATGGATAAATAACTGATATATACGTACAACAGAATGTTATTCAGCCATGAAAAGTAACGATACATGTCACCTCATGAATGAACCTTGAAAACACTACGTTAAGGGAACGAAGCTTGATGCAGAGGGTCACATGCCATGTGATTCCACTTATATGAAATATCCAGGATAGGTAACTCCACAGAGAAAGAACACAGACTGGTGGCTGTCAGGGCCAGTGGGGAGAGGGGAGCGGGGGGCGACTGCTTAATGAGTATGGGGTTTATTTGGGGGTGACAAAAATGTTTTGGAACCAGATAGAGGTGGTGGTTGCACCACCTTTATAAATTACCACATTAATAGACTAAAAGGAAAAACCATATGATCATCTTATAGACTCAAAAAAAGCATCGACAAAATCCCAGATCCACTCCTGATAAAAAGCCAGCTAGGAACAGAAGGGAACAACCTGATAAAAGGCATCTGTGAGAAACCTACAGCTCACATCACGCCTGATGGTGAGGACCGGAATGCTGTCTCCCTGAGATCCGGAAAAGACAGGGTTGTCCACTCTCAGTACTTCTCTTTAACAGTGTACTGGAGGCTCTAGCTAGGATAATATGGCAAGGAAAAGAAACAAAAGGTATCCAGATTGAAAAGGAGGAAATAGAAACTGTTTTTATTCACAAATGATGTGGCCATCTACGTATTATAGAAAATGTCTATGGAATCTGCGACAAGAGCAACTGCAACTAAGAAGTAAGTTTGGCAAGATTGCAGAGTATAAAGTCAATATATAAATGTCAATTGTATTTCTACATATCAGCAAAAAATATTGGAAATTGAAATTTAAAAAATATTATTTATGGCCGGGCCCAGTGGCTCATGCCTGTAATCCTAGCACTCTGGGAGGCCGAGGTGGGTGCATCGCTCAAGGTCAGGAGTTCAAAACAAGCCTGAGCAAGAGCAAGACCCTGTCTCTACCAAAAATAGAAAGAAATTAATTGGACAGCTCAAAATATAGAGAAAAAATTAGCCAGGTAGGGTGGGACATGCCTGTAGTCCCAGCTACTTGGGAGGCTGAGGCAGTAGGATTGCTTGAGCCCAGGAGTTTGAGGTTGCTGTGAGCTAGACTGACGTCACAGCACTCTAGCCCGGGCAACAGAGTGAGACTCTGACTCAATAAATAAATAAATAAATAAATATTATACATGGTGTATAAAAAAAATGAAATCCTTAAGGCTAAATCTGAGAAAAGATGTGCAAGAGCTTAATATGCAACACGATGAAACATTGCTGAGGGAAATTAAATACCTAGATAAATGTCTGTTCATGGGTCAGAAAACTCAATATGATTAGGATGTCAATTCTCCCAAACAGATCTATAGATTTTAGAAATTGATAAGTTGATTCTAAAATTCATTTCAAAATGCAAAGGAACGAAAATAGCCAAAACTGCTTTGCAAAAGTAGAACAAAGTTGGAGCACTGATACTACCTGCCTTCGAGACTTATTTTAAAGCTGCAGTAATCAAGGGAGTAGGGCGCTGGCACCAAGTAGACAAAGATCAGCTAAATATAGTCTAGAAATACAGCCACAAATATACAGTCAGTTGATTTTTTAAGAATATGTGAATGCAATTCAGTAGAGAATATGGTCATTTCAATTCAGTGGTGCTGGAACAATCAGTTATCTGATGCAAAAAACCTATATTAATCCATTTTTCCCAGCAAATGCAAAACTTAACTAAAAATTGATCACAGATATAACACTAAAATCTATAACTATAAGGTTTCTAGAAGAAAATGTAGGAGAAAATCTTTGTAACTTTGGGTTAGGTAAAAATTCCTTAAACACCAAAACATGGTCAAAAAGAAAACCTTGATAAAGAGGGCTTCATCGAAACAGACCTTGTGCTCTCTCAAAAGTCACTGTAAAGAGAATAAGATGGCAGCCACGTAGCTGGGGGAAATTTAGAAATCACTTTTCTGATAAAAGAACTTTCAGAAAACAATAAGAAAACAAACCCAATTAAAAACGTGTAAAATGTTTGAACTGACAGTTCATCCAAGAAGTCTCACAGACGGCAAACGGCACACGAAAAGACGCCTGGTGTGGGGAAATGCAAACTGAAACCACAGCGAGGCATCCCACACACCTATCGGAATTGCTGGGATTGGAAAGACTGACAATACTGAATGCAGGGCGGATACAGAGCAACTGGAATTGTCATCCATTGGTTCAACTACTTTGGATAAGAATTCGGCAATTTATTAAAACATAAAACATAACCTTATCATCTGACCTAGCCATTCCACTGGCATGTATCCAAGAAAAGCAAAGTTATGCGTCCACGCAGACTTGCACATGAGTGTTCACCGCAGCTTTGTTCGTGACAGTCCCAAAGCATGAACAGCCCAAATGTCCATCAACAGATGCCGTGGACACAAGGAGTAGTTTTCTTATTGCTGTGCAACAAATTACCACAAACTTAGCCATTAAAAACAACGTAAATTCATTATCCCTCAGTTGCTATGGGTCAGGATTCTGAAACATTCTAGTTGGGTCCTTTGCTCAGAAACTCTTAAGGCTGAAACCACGGTGTCACTAGGGTGTCGCTATCTCACCTGAGCCTTGGCGTCCTCTTCCAAGTTCCCTGGTTGTTCGCAGAATCCATTTCCCAAGGAAGCACCCACCTTCCCCACAACATGGCAGTTTGCTTCTTCAAGGCCAAGAGGAGACTCTCGGGCTTCAAATCCCTCTGACTTCAGGAAGGACCTTGTTCTTTCAAGGGTTTGCCTGATTTAGTCTTGTCCACCTGGGATAATCTCCCTTTTTGCTAATTCAAAGTCGAGTGACTAGTGACCTTAATTACCCAGGCAAAATCCCTTCTGCGTATACGAGATCTAATAGCCTAATTTCCTGTCATATTCAGAGGTCCCTGTCACACTAAGGGGCAGGGTACATACACAGGGGCAGGACCCTGTTGGAATCCGTGCCGTGGAAGTACCGCTTGGCAACAAAAAGGAGGAAACTCATACACACAACTACGCGGATGTATTTTCAAGTAATTATGCTGAGCAAAAGCAGCCAGATGAATATGCTCATTATTTTCACTGTGGTAACGGTTTCATGAATGTTTATATACGTTTACATACATCATGTTTAGTGCACATCAATTACATAGTTGTTCAAAAAAGAAGTTTATAAAACCTGATATTGGATACTATTAGAAAACTTTTAAGTATGGCTTCCAACTGTAATTTTTATGAAATCTAAATACAGATCAATTATTTCTGATGAAAACAACACTGGAACTGAGATGTAAGCACAAAATACACATCTGATTTTGAAGACAGTGTGAAAAGAGAATGTAAAATAAGTCATTAATAACTTTTATATTGATTACGCATTGGAATGATAATATGTTGGCTATATTGGGTTAAACACAGCTACTAGAACATTTCAGATTACTCAGGGGGTGGTATTTTTACCAGACGGTGCCGCTACAGATCTAACTACCCTTTGGGAGAAAAGTGGGGGTGGTCAAAGAAGTTAAATCATGTCATAAGGATACAAACAGCCAAATCCAGAACATGGGACACTCTACAGGACAGTTGTCCCCATTCCTCTAAAAAGTCAATAGAATGAAGACCAAAAATCAATATAAAAAACCAAAACAAAACAAAAAACCAGAGATGCAGGACTATTATAGAATAAAAGAGACTTAAGAGACATAAAAATCAAATGCAACATGTGGAACTTGGATCTTTCCTGATTTAAACAAACCAACTATAAAAAGATATTTTTGAAATAACTGGGGCATCTGATTATGGACTGGCCTCTAGATGACATGAAGAAATTATTAATTTCATGAGCTGTGTCAATTGGCATGAAGGTTATGCAAACCAAACCCCTATCAGTTCAGAGATGCATATCAAAGCCATGACGGGGCGGTGACCACAGGTCTTAGATTTGATGTAATAACCTAACAGGGTGGGAGCGTAGATAAAGCAAGGTGGCCTGGGAGTTCGTCGCCCTGAGAGCTGGGAGACGGGTCTGTAGTTGTTCATGTTCATCCTATACCGTGTATGTTTTTGAAAATTTCCATAAGAAAGGATTGGGGGGAAAAAAGAGAAAATTTGTGACTTTCTCCCTGAAAGTCCCACCAAGTCTGGGTGCTGTGTGACCTTGGGCTATCCTCCCTGCTTTTGGAGGGCAGGCCCACTGGGCCTTCCTCGCTGTCTGAGCTGGGGACAAGGGTGGCAGCAGAAGGGATGCTGGGCTTCGTGTTTCTCTCCCGCTCCTCGTTAAGGTGAGTGGTGACACCACCGATCACATTTATTATATGAAATGTGCATCTGTCAGCAACTCTGCTTGTGAAAGCAGTTACGGCACACTAACCTAATTTGTTCCTCCTTCTTATTCTTGCTGTTTGCAAAATAGAGGTACATTTTCCCTGGCAAACATTTCAGAACTGTGACATGTAGACACTTAAAGTCCTTTTCATCATCCAAAGTGCTAATACAATTCGGCTTTGCTCACGCAGAAACATCTGCTCAAACCGCAGGCCACTGGGGACCTGCAATCACATCTGGGAGCAGCTGTCACACGCTCTTAGCCTCTTTAAACCCCTTCCACAATCTGCTTGCACACGTTCACAAAAACCACTCACTGTGCAATTTTTTATCCTTAAGGGGCTTGTCAGCAGAGCCTGACTGTCGGAAGTACTAAGCCGGGGAACCCCTGGTGTGGTAGGGCGATGGCCACTTCTCAGGTGACTGATGGGTGCTACCGTCAAACGTTAAAGTACTGCAAAGTCAAACCATGTTGATGGGAATGTGTTGCAGGTAGATGGCATCTGCACATGGGGGCTGGGGGCGAGATCACCTTCTCTGGGGATTCCGGGCCAGCCTACTCTCCCAGCCCGCACGCCACTGGGCTGGGGACCTGCCCTCCTTCTGGCTCTCCCACCTGCCTCTCTTGTGCTTCAGGTGGCTGAAGGTTGGCAGGGAAACTGGGAGATGGCTGGTTATGGAGGCCCAGAGCCCGGCTGCACGCCCAGGGCCTTGGCGCCTCTTGGCGTGCAGGATGGCGGTGCTGGCAGGTTGGAACCACAGGGCGTCTTGCTGTGGCCACTGACACTTGCTTCTCCCTCCGTGCCTTCCCCAACCACACACGTGCTGCCTGACTCCTGTTTGACCTTCAGAAGCGGCCGGGGCACGGCGCCCTCCCTACTGCAGCTCACACAGATGTGAGCACAGAGACACCCTGGGCCCGTTCCCAGGGCCTTCCGTGGTCTGCCAGACTCAGTGGGCTCCAAAGTGAGAAGGGTGACCCAGAGTACATGATAAAGGTGCATTTCGGATCATTGGAGAAAAGATGGCCTTTTAAGTAAATGGTATTGGGATAGACAGTCAGAAAAAGATTAAACGAGATCCACAGACTAAGTACAAAACCAAACAAGTGGCTGGGCATGGTGGCTCACGCCTGTAATCCTAGCACTCTGGGAGGCCAAGGATGGAGGATCACTCGAGGTCAGGAGTTCAAGACCAGCCTGAGCAAGAGCGAGACCCCCCCATCTCTACTAAAAATGGAAAGAAATTAGCCAGACAACCAAAAATACATAGAAAAAGCAGCCGGGTATGGTGGTGCATGCCTGTAGTCCCCTCTACTCTGGAGACTGAGGCAGGAGGATCCCTTGAGCCCAGGAGTTTGCGGTTGCTGTGAGCGAGGCTGACACCACAGCACTCTAGCCCGGGCAACAGAGTGAGACTCTGTTTCAAAAAAAACAAACGAGTATTAGAAAACATGGATGGTTGCTTTAGAATTGGGGTGGGAAAAGTCTAACTATGATTCAAAATCTAGATGAAAAGATGTCCAATTTCATTCATAATAATAGAAATGTAAATTTAAAATACACTGAAATACTATTTCTCAGCTCTCAGACCAACGAGGATGTGGGGGAAACAGACGGTTATACCTTGGTGGTGGGAGTGCAAGAGGGTCCAGCCCCTGGACAAGGACCTGGGGGATATCTAAGAAAATAAACCCACATCTACCCCACTTCCAGGAAGTTATTCCAAACATATACCTCCACAAGCATGAACTGCACAGGCTCAAGGTTATCCACTATTTTTAATAACAAAGGCTGGTAAAAGCCCAAATATCCATCCACAGGATACAAGCTAATTAAACTATAGTACAGCCGTGATGCTATAAAAATGAATCAGGAACAGGTAAGAACAGGTTAAGAAGTGATTTTCAGGATATATTTTTAATTGAAAAAAACAAGGAGAGGTTTATGCCAATTTTTGTGAGAATGCATAAATGGCTTATTTTGAGAAAAACTCAGGAAGGATAAACCAGAAACTATGTTAAACGGTCACCTATAGTATAGGAATGGGGAGGAAGACATGGGCATGGATTGAGACTTCTCAGTATAGCTTTTTTTATAGTTTTGACCTTTGAACCATATAAATGTTTTACGTATTTAAATGACAAAATTATACCATAAAGTCTAAAGAAAAAAAAAAAAACCAAGTTGAATGCAAACAAAAACACATGAAAGTAACAGTGTACCAAATTGATAACAATCACTTAGTACTCTGCAGGCCCAGAGAGATCCTGAAGTTGACCTAGCAGGTTTTAACTGACGGTGGTTTGGATGTAGTAATTCCGAAACTATTTTGGGGTGCAATCTAGGATCAAGCAAATTATTAAACATATTGATGCTTTGGGGGACAAGGTTCTCACTGTGGGAGAAAGGGAGTGAAAATATTAATTTTTAGTTTAGAAAAAAGATGCCTTGGCTCGGTTCACTGACAAAACCTAGAGGCCGTGAGCACATGCAACCCCAGATACCGGTTCTGAGCCCCCGCCTCGCGCTGAAAGGACCCAAGGCTTCCTGGGGAAACGGCGGAATCCAGGTCCAGGCCCAGGGGGTGCGCCTGCGCCCAAACACTTAGGGGGACGGCGGCCCCGGAGGCAGACACCAGGCTGAAGAGGGCCGGACAGCGGGCGGAACCCGAACCCCGGCACCTGATTTCGTCTCCGCCGACTCGGGCGGCGCCCCCCGCCGCGAGCCCGGCCCCCCACAGGCGACACCCCGCAGGAGACCCTCCTCCGTGTCTGGCAGCCTGTGGGCTCCTCCCGCAAATCTCTCTCCATCTCCTCGTCCGGCGCCCCGGGACCTCTGGGCCGCCCACCGCGACCGGACCCCGCCCGTGCCAGCCTCAGGGCCCTCGCGCGTGCGGTTCCCCGAGCCTTTCCGTGGCACCGGCCTGCCCTTCGCCCCGCAGAGCTCCCCTCAGGGACGCCCCCTGACGCGGCAGGCTCTGCCCGCCCGACCGCCCCTCTGCGTTCTTCCAGCGCTCGCCCCCGGCCTGACCTCCGTTCCCTTCCTTACCTGTTCGGCCTCCCGGTCCCGCGCTGGCTTCCGGGCACCTCCGGGGCCGCCAGCGGGCGGCGCACAGCAGGCGACCGACGCGACGAAGGCGCCCCCCGCGGTCGCCGGGCGCGGTGGCTCAGGTACGCCGCAGCCAGTCCCGCCAGAGCTGGGACCGCGGCCTCGCAGGTCCGCGGAACACGTCCTGCCGCCTCTCTGAGCGCCGGTGGCTCCACCTGCCGGGGAGGTCCCCGGGCTCAGCAGAAATCCGGCGCCCCGACTCGCCAGGTCTGTCTGCCCCACACCGACGGCCCCACGCCGAGCTTGGGGCGGGGTCTGGGGCCGCCGCGCCTTCCCCACCTAGTCACAGGGAAGAGCGCACCGGGCGGCCCGGCGGTGCCGTCCGCCGTCGCTGCGGGAGGGCCACAGCAGAGCCGCCGCAGACCCCACTGTTCCCGCAGGCCCGCTGACGGTAGCGCCGGTCCCTTCCTCAAATGCGATCCCAGCCTCAGTGACGACGCCGCCCTCTCCCCCGGTGGACAAGGCCTTTTCCCTTCTTCTCAAGACCCCGCCGCTCGGCCTCGCTGTTTCCGTTCGCAGACGGGGAAACTGAGGTCTGCTGCGGGGAGAGGCTCCGGGTCCAGGCGGGCTTTTCTTGCCACTCGAGTGGCTGAAAGAAGCTTGCTTTTCACGCCGAGTGGAGGGGCTGGGGACACGCAGCAGAGCCGGGTCCCCGAAAGGCTGCCGGCTGTGCCCGCCGCGGGTCCTCTCCCGGCGCCCAGGCGCCCCCAGTCCCCACCACCGCGCGGACCCCGCCCCGCTGACTCGGCGCACGCCCCGCGCCCTCCCGGCGCATTCGCGCGCCGCACACTCACGTGCGCCGCGGCTCGGGGCGCAGCCGGCCACGCGCACTGCCACCGCGCGCGCACCTGTGCCCCGGGTCAGGCCCGCGCGTCCCCGCCAGGGGCCGGACGCCCGCCTCCCCCGCCCGGCGCGCTGCCCGCACCTGTGCCCCGGGCCTCACCCGCGCCCCTGCCCGCAGCCTGGTGTCCCACCTGGCCTCGCCACCGCTCACCGGCTCCCGGCGCGCCCGACCCCTGGGCCCGGCCCACGGACAGCGCCCGTTGCGAGCCTCGGCGCCGCGGAACCCGGGCGCTGCCCGCCGCCGCCAGCCCTCGCCCCGGCGCAGCCCGCCCGTGCGCCTGGCGACCCGCCCCGGAGCAGCGCGGCGCGGCGCCCCTCGTGGCCACTCGGGGCAGCGCGGAGCGGGAGGGCGCGGGTGGAGCTGCGGGAGCCCCCGCCACGCAGCCTGCCTGCCGCCTCCCAGGCCTCGGGGTCAAGGCCAAGCGTCCAGCCCTGCGTTCAGGACCTTCCTGCGCCTCGCCTCCCACCCCTGTGGCCAGGTCCCACAGGCCAGTGTGCCCCGCCACGAGCATCAGACGCCGCCCTCCCGAGCGTGGTTCCTGCGGACTCTGCACCCACTTGCCTCTGCCACCCCTCACCTGGCGAGCCTCTGGCGCCCTGAGGCTCTTTCCTCAAGGCCGGCCCCGGGCGCTCCTCTGGGCTCTCCTCCTTCTACCATGACCGGAACTTCGCGTTGTCTGTGTCCCTGAGTCCCATGGCACAGGGTGGACCTCTAGGGAGACTGCACGCACACCCCACACCGGCCCGCGGCCCCCCACGAGGGAGGGAGGGAAAGCCCAGGAAACCGGCCCTCGGGGAGGGTGGACCAGCACTCCGAAGACACGGAGGATAGCGCTTTGCCGTTCACCTTTAGAAGGGGAGAGGGGCCTGTCAGGACGCAGTGATCTTCGTGAACTGGTTCCACCTGGACAATAAAAATCTCCTGGCTTGTCCCTGTGGGGATGTCGGGACATCTGTCCTCTACTTCACTCAGGACTTGCCTGATGAGATGTGGCGGGGAACCCAACCAACTTGCATATGCAAAAAGAATGTATTGGCTCATGGAGCAGGAAAAGCCAAGGTATGCTGCTTTCAGGAGTGACTAGATCCAGGTGCTAGGGGCCCACCTCCCCCGTCTCCCAGTCCTCCTATGGCAGCATGGCCCGTAGCAGCTCTGGGTTGACACCCTCGGAAAGGGTGCATCTACCTGATCGTTGCAAGGAGAGCCCAGGGCTGGCATGTGCAGGCTCGGGGGAGCCCAGCTCGGGCTATTTCACAGCCCCAGAGTGAGGATGACAGGCCCGGGTGTTGCCGCACTGCAGCTGGGGCTGGCACTGGCTGTGTCAGCCCTGAGGGTGGACCAGGGTGCTGCTCCAAGCATGCCCTGAGGGTTGTTTCCAGAAGAATGGATAGGTAAGAACAACAGAGTCCAGCCCATTTCTCACACCGTTGGAGAAACTGAGGCCTGGAGGGAGCAGGCACCTGCCTGGGGTGTACAGAGGTCTTAGTATCGATGTGGATTGGGCAATATCATCCGAAAGACCACCAGGACGGCTGAAGAGCAGAAAGGAGAGCATCGTTGGTGTTGTCAGTTTGAAAGCCAGGAAGAGACAGTCTCTGGCATGGACCAAAGGTGCTCTCTCTCGGAAGAGGGCAAGGGCAGGCTGGTTTTATGCCCCGTGGGTCTGTGCAACACAGTGGAGTCGCACACATTCAGCAGGCTTGGGGCAGGACAGTGCTTGGCGCAGCAGCTGGAACACCAGCGTGGACTTGTCCACAGCCACAGCTGGAGGTCCCACAGGGTGAGCGAGGCAGGGCTATGCCTGGGGACCGGGGAGACGGCTGTGTCCCCTGAGGTCTCCCTTGTCCTCTCCCTGTTAGGCCTGAGCTGAGGATGTGGCATGTGCTGCCGCGGGTGTGACTTAGAACCTGGGGGCAGGTGTGGAGCTCTGCTTGGAGCTGTCCCAGTTCTGGGGGATGCTGGTGGCAGGCACTGCAGCCTGACCCTGGGACACGTTGGCCGCTCCCCACCAGCCCAGCTTCCTTCTTCACTACAGGGCACTAGGACAGAGACTGAGCATCCCGAGGCCCCCACCGCCACCCAAGACATCCACCTTGTGGCACCCGGCACCATGGCGGGCCCTGGGGATACAGCGGCGAGCAGGACAGGAGTCCCTCCCCCTCAGAGCGCACAGTTCAGAGAGGGGAGGCTGAGAACTAACCACACAGGCAGGAGAATAGACCCGCCCTGGCAGAGGGCGCCGAGTGTGGGAAGGAAGGGCTCAGGCAAAGCCTCCTCCGCTCAGGCAGCGAGGAGCCAGCCCCGAAGCCGGTGGGAGGGCGCTGGGCAGAGGGGTTGCAGGGCAAGGCCTGTGGCCAGCATGGACTTTCTGCAGAAAACAAAGGAGGCTGGAGAGTTCCAGGAGCCAGGGCGGAAGGGAACAGGTCCACTGGGGCTCCAGGGCAGAGGAGCTAGATTCTGCCCTCTGGGTCTGGCCCTGGGGGCAGGCATGGCCAGCAGCGCCCCCAGCAGGAGGGGGGCCTGGCCTCTCTCAGCACCCCTGGCCCAGATGGCACCTCACACACGCGTGTGGCTCTGGGAGCTGTGAGTTTGTCCCCTGCTCAGCACTGGGTTGGCGGGGCTGGGGTCATTGTCCACTGAAAGCCACTGAGGGAGAGGCAGTGGCAGGATCCCAGCAGGAGGTGGCTGGGAGAGGTGAGGACGGACCCAGCAGAGGCGGGAACGGGGCAGGCCTGAGCGCTGTTTGCGGCGGAGCCGCAGGGCTGGGCGACGGGAGGATGAGGGGAACGTGTGGAAGGGGCACAGTGCTGAGGTCCGGCAGGGGCGGCGGGGCGCCTTTCCAGGGAGGGCCGGGCGCCCCTGCACAGCAGGCAGGGTCTGCTGGAACTGTGGGGCCGGGGGGGTTGGGGCCATCTGCAGGTGGCTGGACTTGCGGGTTCAGAGTGTGGTGTGGGCCCTGGGGGGGAAGGAAGGACAGCCCCAGGTTCTGGCAGTGGCAGACACGGGCAGGACCGCGCCTCCGAGCCCTCGCAGCACATCTGCTCCCCGCTCTTGGCACAGCCGCAGCAGGTGACTCAGGAAAGAGGCTGGCGGCAGTGAGGATGCGGAGCGGGGCCACCGTAAAGTCAGAGAACAGCGAGGACAGAACCGGCCAACGCGCTTTCTCAGCACAACCCACAGCTCTTCTATTCTTGGGGCTGGTGAAAACTTTCCAGTTGTTAACATGACAAGAGCAAACCTCCAGGAGAAAGTCGTCACACAGCCAGCTGCTGGTGGAGGTCACATTTAATTATCCTTCACAGGACAGGGCCCTGCCTGCCCAGAGCCTGGGCAGAGACTGGGGAGGAGTGAGAGAGAAAGCAAGGGTGTGTGTGCCTGTGCACGTGCGTGTGTGCAGCATGCGTGGTGGTGGTTCTATGCATGTGCATGACATGTATGTGCAGCACGTGTATGTGTATGTAGCGTGTGGTACTGTGCATGTGTGTGGTGCTGTGCATGTGTGTAGCGTGTGCATGTGAGTAGTGCTGTGTGCATGTGTGCAACTTTATTTTTGCCTCTGTCCCCCAACAGTCAGTGGGGAGTGACTGGTTAGAAATTCAGATGGAGCCCATGGCTTCTCCAGTCTGTTGCAGGAAACAGAAAACTCCGCGATCAGTCTGAGTCAAAAATCCAGTCTCAGTTCAGTGATTCCAGTGCCACGCCACATTCCAGCTTGCTAAATTCATGGAGTTCAATCTCCCACCTTCCCTGCATGGGGCACTCAGCAGCCGGGAGGACCGGGGACAGGGCACAGGATGCTCCTCCCCTTCCCCGGACTCTGCTTCCGTCCCTCCTGCCCTTTTCACTAGCTTGACTTTTTATCCCACGAGGGTCCAAGTGGGGACCAGGAGCTAAGGAGGGGCAGGAGAGTTCTGGACTTGACCTGCCCGTCATGAGACGGAGTTGGGCCTCCCACCTTGCAGGAGCTGTTTCCCAGGACCCCACTCCTGGTACCAAGCGGGGCCACCAGGCAGAGTCCAGTCAGGGAAGCAGGACGCACACTAGGAATTCCAACAACAAAGAACCAGATGTAGGGACTTGGTTAAACACAGGTTGGAAGACTTCCAGAGCAGAAGAGAAAACTGAGGTAACAAAGAAATCGGTGTAAGAGGCAGCTGCTACCCTCTAGGGCTTAAGGAGTAAAGGGGAGAATAGTCTGGGCTTATCAGCACCTAAAAGTTCGCAGGAAGGCCCCATGGGGGTGGGAGCCCAACCTGTGGGGAGGGGCACGGCCGGCTGCAGGGGCTGCGACCTGGGCAGGTGTGCAGGACCCTGGATGTGGCTTAGGGCTCTGCCATTGCCCTCTGACCAGTGCTGGGGCTCAGGGCGAAGACTCCCTGTCTACACCCAAGACCTGTGTGCACAGTCAGAGGCCTCCTGTGGTTCTGCTCCCCCGAGGACACGAAGCGTCAAGGAGCTGCATCCGGAAAGGGCTCTTGACACGGCGCCCACTGGGCCGGGGCTCCTCGGAGAGCTTGGTAGAATGTTGTGCTCCTAGTATTTCCTTGGGAGGTCACAGGTGTCATTGGCTTCTCACAGACGTTTCTAATTAAAGAGAGGGAAGGGCGAGATTCTCAAGAGCAAGCCGTGGCGCAGGGTCAGGACAGAGCTCCTGGCTGCTGTATGGTGTGGGGTCAGATGAAGTGATTCTGGATTTCCCTTCCAGCTCTGACACTGTGGAAAAGAACAGGAAGCGGCACTCTTGCTCCCAAGGGCCCCTGGACCCCCGAAGCCTTGGTCCCTCAAACTGTCAAGGAGTGTGTCATCCCCAGGCCAGCTCCCAAGGCTGTGCCGGACACACTCGTGGCCTCTCACATCGTGGCCACACTCGGCTGCAAGGAGCTGTGACTTACCACTCTGTCACTGTTATTACCGATTTTATCACCAGCTTTCCTGATTAAAAACAAAAAAACATCAAAGAACTGCCTTATTGTCAAAGGTAACCTTATGCTTAAATTCACACAAATAGCCACAGAATCATCAGGACAACTTTAAGTGGCTAATTATGGAGTTATGTTGAAATATTAGCACCCTCCCTCCTCCCCCAAACCCTGTCCCACCTATGCGCACTATTTCGGGCAATAAATAAAAGTATTTTAGTGCTGCCTACAGTTAAATAGGGAAGGGGGTAAGACGGAGAAATGGAACCCAGCCTGATACCAAGAGAAACATCTTCCTTCTCTAGAGACCTTTAAAAATAAGACTGAACTCATATATCTGGAAAGACTCTAGTCCTTTTAAACAGAGAAAAGACAAGTGAGCCATTGAGAGCCCTTCTACACCTGTGGTTTTTAGCTATCTAACATCCTAAAATGCCTCAGAAAGAAAACTGAGATGAAAGTGGCTTCCCCCATGCACAAAACCGCAAGCACAGAAGTACCATCAACAGCTTTAAGTAACGCAAGTGAAGATGGACTGGTGACTTCTCCTGGCCACACTTCATGAGAAAACAACTACACAACACTCCAAATGTTTGATTTTCAACTTGCATTTTTTTTTTTTGGAGACAGAGTCTTGCTCTGTTGCCCAGGCTAGAGTGCCGTGGCGTCAGCCTAGCTCACAGCAACCTCAAACTCCTGGGCTGAATCAATCCTCCTGCCTCAGCCTCCTCAGTAGCTGGGACTACAGGCATGCGCCACCATGCCTGGCTAGTTTTTTCTACATATTTTTAGGTGTCTGATTAATTTCTATTTTTAGTAGAGACGAGGTCTCGCTCTTGTTCAGGCTGGTCTTGAACTCCTGACCTTGAGCAGTCCTCCCGCCTCGGCCTCCCAGAGTGCTAGGATTACAGGCGTGAGCCACCGCGCCCAGCCTGAACTTGCATGTTTTTGATGTCAAAACTTACTGCCATTGCTTTTGAAAACTTAGATTCAGGAATTTGCAGAATATTCTCAGTAAGAGAATTAACAGAGAAATACTTTTGCCTCTCAACGTAAAAACACTTACTAATATTGACTGAAATCAGGATGTCCAGTGTCTACCCATGTTCATGTTAAATTTGTAATCACAGATGGTGATGTATAAATACAGTCAACTGTCACTTAAAAACACACAAAAATTGGACATGCTATATATTTCTCTTTTAAAATGTAGTCTGTATTATCTTCACCAATCAAAACACACATAATATATTTTATTAAATGTATTCTGTATTATTTTCACCAATCAAAACACACATAATATATTTTATTAAATGTATTCTGTATTATTTTCACCAATCAAAACACACATAATATATTTTATTATAAAACATTATGCAATGTTACTTTTGAGATATGCAATCTGAAAGGTCACACTTGTATTTATTACCAGTATGAAATACCGGAGAGTTACATTAGAAATCAACCAGACGGACTCATGATTATATGGCATTAAATCTGGTCACACCAGCACCCGGCTCAGCGCTTCTGCATGGCTCTGGGTGTCGGCAGCGGGCCTGCGGAGGGCTTTCTCCTTTTAGCACTGGGCTCTGAGTTCCGCATCCCAAAGATCAGAGCAGAGCCCTGTTTCCAGCTCCAGGCCCAAAGCTGATTCAGTGAGCGCAGTGGTGTTTCTAGACTGCTATCCTACCCTGGCAGAACTGTGTCTGCTCTCCGGAACCTGCACTTGAAATTAAGACCCAGACACAGGGAAGACAGTCATTTCCTTTTTGACTGAAAACTAAGCCAACAAATGAAACAAACCTAGTCCAAATTCCAGGATAATAATAAATTACCTGGTTTATAAAAATACATGTCCAAAATAGTTACTTCCTGGGTTGTGTACAATATAAATTACAAAAATAAAATAGAAAAGATGAAAAAGTTGAGCACATTTTTCAGTTCTTTATCCAACATCAGCATTTCTCCACAGAGATCAACGTGAAACCGTCTGCATTGCACCAGGACCCTGGCAAATCCAGGCTCAGGAGGGAGAACCCTGACACTGGGCTGAGGTATTTCTACGCAACTCGGTGGCCCATCCTAGGTGCACTCGCTTCTACCTGACGGAAGAGAGCCGTGGCAGGAGACCCCGTCACGCCAGCACAGGCCCGTCCGTGACAACAGGCTCACCGACGGGCAGAGGAGTGAGCGAGCAGACGGCCCGTCTACGGGGCACCGCGCCCCGCTTACACTCTCCCGGTGGGTGCGGGCTCAACGGGCCCTCGGCATCAGGATTTGCACCGTGTAGGGCAGATAATGCATTTTTAAAACTCTCCCTTTTCTTTGTTTTTCCTTTTAACAATAGATCTAGTAAAGTCTTTTAAAAGAATTTGTATTAGAGAGAAGGCCGTTTTAAGATGTTTGTATATGTATAGTGATAACTTTCTTAACTACACTATTGGGCCTCCAAGGCTAAAATAATCTCAAGCCATATAATAGGTGCTTCTGCTTCAATGCACGTTATTATTACCATTTTGTACTTGAAAGTGTCTAAATGACACAATATATAACTATTTCTTATTTCAATATTAATTTTGTTCATCAAGGCTTCCAGTTTCCAGTGATATGACCAACCAATAAGATATACCTGGTGCACAGAGAACCATATATTTTAGATAATATTTATAATAAAGTTTCTATCAAAGTTCCTCCTCAAAACATACTCTATAGAATGTTGATCAAATAGCTTCCAAAATAATTGAACACAAGGTATGAACTGGTAACAAAATAAGCTCAAGGGAAAAACATTATGAGCACAGGTGTGATCATCGTAACTCCATCTCTGCCGAGACACTTAAATACTCAGAATCTTAATGAATTTTGAACAATTTACATATCATAAAGTCTGCAAGCATCAATTTCAGGTGAGCAGTTTTAAATCAGAAAATGTTCAACAGTTAATCTCTACTCTGCAGAGTATTTCCTTCATACCCCTCTGCAGAGTTTTCCCAGAGTGTTCACGGAGTTCCCCTGGAAAGAGGAAAGGCCCCACACAATGGGAACCAACAACGGCAAACAGGCACTCTGACCCCGCCGGGCCTCCCGAAAGGGACGAAAGAGGACGCTACCTGGTTTCTTCCAGTGAAGAAAGAAACCGAGTAAGAGTGTGGTGTCGGCAAAGGGAAACGCAGCCTCGTGGAATCGCGCGCTCCACCTCCAACGGGGAAGGTGAGGCCAGGGCCAGGCTGGCTCCGGCGAAGGAAGGAAGCTCTTAGCCAATGGCTGCTGCGATCTCTGCGAGCATTCTGGAAAATCCCCTCTAACATTAGGCAATGAATTCAGCGCCCCAGCTGCCGTCCTGTTATTGAGAGGGAGCGTCGTGTGGCTAGTAAAGAAGGTGAAGTTCTAGGTCGCGTTTAACATTAACGATACGTCCAGAAGACCAAGGAGAAAAGAGATACGGTGGATAGGATTTCAAAGGTATACATGTCTTCAGCAGCATAAAGCAAAACTTAACACTCCGTCATGCAGTGAAGCTGAATGTACGATCATCCCAGCCCAGGCAGGTGAGAGCAATCGAAGTGGCCATGTGAGTGTCTTGGTTGTGGCAATGACAATTCTCAGCTCCAAACATCACAAATTTAAGAAAAGCTGTATTTTTTTATTTATTAAATAGATTTACTTATATTCCTTCTGAAATATAATAGAATAAATCATACCATAGAAGAGGATAAGATGTGATAATAACATGATAATGGCCAATCAATATACATAAATCTATTTTTCTCTGGACAGATACCAAATTACTTAAGAGGATTAAGAGATAATTCTAGAAGAAGCACTACCTGGAAGATCATTTAGCATTTACACACCGACTTCCTACGTCGTAGGTGGGCAAGTCCAAGCAAGCGTTTGTGGTCACATGCATGTGAGTCCCAAAAGTTACGAATGATGTGAAATTGTCACTACTCTTACCACACAACTTTAAAAAAAGTCACCTAATTCTAACTGCTCACCTGAAATGATCTTGAACAAAATCTCTAAAAGTGTGGCTTGTACTTTTTTTCTTCAGACATAATCTGCTTCGTTCCATAGTCTAAGCAGGCAATGCTATCAGATCCGAGCAGGGCAAGGCGTCGTGTTTCTTACATGCAGAACATGGAGTTTTTCTATTTGGTTCCATCAACTCCCAAGCATTTCAGGCCCATGGAAGCAAGAGTTCCTCCAATGATGACAAGTTTGCTATTTCTGACTTATCATCGACAACCTTCGAGGGGTCCCGTCGAGGCATCCAGACTGCTGTCTGTGTCTGAGGCCAGTGTCTGCTCGGTGGACATGGATGAAATGTCATTGATCGACGATGACTGAGAAGGAGTCGCGTTGCTACTTACTGCTGCATCTGTGCTAAGAAAACCAAATATAATAAAATCTGAGGCACGACATTGCTGCAAATCCAGGCAGTGAGACTTCAGGCCATTTCCTGGCTTTGTCCTTTCTGAGTTTCCCAATCCTGACTATCAGTATAAACAAGAAGTTAGTCAGCTGTACATTTGGAACTTTTTCTTGAGTCTTTTATTAGGCCCAGAATCCCAAATATTCTTATGTCTTTCCCTGAAACGTTCTTTTCTTCCCAGAGACCAAACACATATGTGGGCATGTGTAATCATACTAACTACTTAAAAAAATACCTGCTGGATTTCAAATAGACATCAAAAGGATATTGCCAAATTTATCCTAAAACTCAGTATCACAAAAGGCTTAAGTCTGAATAGGATTCAAGTGTCATCAGATACTTGAATTATAACAATTATAACAAACACTACTAAATCTATGGAAAAAAGCATCAACATTCAAAGAAATCCTTTGCAATAAATAAAATAAAGGCTCTATACTACAAAAAGGAAAAAATTTAGTGGCCTCTTGTACATTTTATTTTTGTTTTATGAATACAGAAAACTGACATTTTAATCTTTTAAGGCAAATGAAATTATCCTAGTTCCTACTATTCACATTTTAGTCTGGTTTGAACAAAAATAAAACATGCAGGCTGTCAGAGATTAATGTTTGCAGCCTTAAATCTGTGCTTAGTTAACAAGCACCTAAATTCCTGCTGAAGTTATATAATCTCTAGATGTTTGACACCAGCGTCGTGGTGAATATAAAATTCAAGAATGAAAAGTAAGCTGGGCAATGTGTACGTCCTCACATGTGTGCACACATGGGCTTCCCCGTGGGAATGGGAGAGAGGACATACGCAACACCGCAGACTTTCATTTAGCAAACAGGTAGAATACCTGATATTAACACAGGCTAATGCCGCTGATACCAGAGTCCTTCATAATCTTACAATTAGCTAGTCCTTAGGCTTCTACCACCAGGTACAGCAAGTAGAAAATGGACAGTGATATGAAAAATTTCCTCAAAAGAAAACCTAATTCTATTTTACCTAGATTTGCATTAATGTTCTTTTTTAACTGGGTGGGACCAGTGCAAAGAGCGTCATGCACATCGAAAGGCTTTAAATTCAATTTCCTTATCTGCGAATGGAGCTGACGGCAGTTGTGGCGAGGACGACACAAGAGCATTCGCACCACAGTCAGTCTGGTGACCAGCACGTGGGTAAAATGTCAGCTGCCCCCTCCACGGGCACCACCACCACGAGCCAAACGGGCACCGTTTCACACGCGGTTTTCAAACCCGATGCTCTCCAGGCTTGTGGCGACTGTCGCCACTTATAAAAACTGAACAGGGAAAGAAAAATATCACACATTCAAACGACTAAAGCAATCACTAACCTGAAGGCTGATCTTTCACAACGCCATTCTTGCTTCTTTCTTCCCAATCCATTACTTCTTTGTAAATTAGCTCTTCAAACAGAAATGCGAGTTAAAATGCTTTATCGGTTTCTCCGCATCTCTAAACTCTGCTTCCAAATCAACTGGAACCACTCCAAGGGCACTGTGGTATGTTATTTTTAATTGTGATATACAGTCAATTCAGTAATATAGTTTACCTGGACCAATATCCATGTTTTGATCCATTAAATCTTTTCAATTATTAGGTAGCAAAAAACGCAGGGCAGTTCTGAATCCGCAAGAGGGTTTTACAGAGAGAGAGCTGGCGCACTGGCTCTCAGAGAACATGTAAAGCACTGGAAGTTCTCACACCCGTGTCAATGTGTTTCTCTCCATCGCTACTGTGGCTGTCCCGCCAGCACCGTGCGTGGCCGCACCCCTCCAGACTGGCCAGAAACGACCCCACGCTCCTCAGTCTTTCTGTGGCTCCAACTTCAGTTTTCCTCAACTTTCATTTGTAAGAAAACCTGATTGCTGACTACGTAAGCTATTAGGGATGTCTACCCTTTTGGTGTCCATGAACCTTAGCACGCTGCAAGCGTTCATTGAGGCCCACGCCTGCACTGTGCGTGCCCTGCCGAGTGTGGGCACGCGGAGAACCGAGCTCCCCGCCCCCCGCAGGGCCTCGGGCAGGACCCACTCAGTGCTGACCGCTCTGACTGCAGTTCTCAGTGAATACTGATCCTGCTGTTTAATGAAAGATTGTGACTCCACCTCTTCACTATGGGCTTGGTTTGCTGCGGACTGTTTGGTTAATCTTATACTGGTAATAATACCCATTTGCATATTTTTGATCTGAAGATTTCCCCAAACTAGATTTTAAAACATATATACATCTACATGGCTTAAAAAACAAACAAGTTCACAGGACCCCCAGCCCTCACTCCCCATTTCTGCTCATACGGGAAACTACAGGTAACGTTTGGCCTGTGAATTGGGCTGGCCTGCCAATTCGCGACGTGTCATCAAGACAGGTGTGAAATAATATTGATAACTAAGCTCAGTTTACCAATATTGGAAAATGTACAGTTGTGTGAAAAAGCCCTTATTTTTCTCTCTCGAAGCAAATAATAAGAAATTCGTACGTGTTCCTCTATAATTCTGCTACCGTCCCGTTGTTTTTCTGCTGGAAGGTGGAGGAGAGGACAAGTGGGCCGCGGGGTCCTTTGCCCTTCCCGAAGGGCTGCCAAAGTGAAAGCCTCTGCCTTACACGACTGTAAGAAACGTCACAAGTAAGGACCAAAATAAGGGCTGTCTTTACCTTTCCATTCTTCAATTGCATGTTCTCTTTCTTCCAACTGGGCATCGTAAATTTGAGGTGGTGGCTAAAATTAAATCAGATGGAAAGTCAATAGTTCAAAAAATAATGAGGCATAAAAACAGGTAAAATCACTTGGAAGACTTCTAGTCTATGATACGGATTTAGTTTCATTCAATACATGGTTTATTAAAGATTTTTGTTCTAAATAAAAGTATGATATTACATCAGTTTCGGAATCAAAATAATTGTGGAAAAATTAACCAAAAAAGAGAGGTATTATGGTCTTAATAATCACATGACCTCAAAACACTAAAGACACCTGCCCAAATGTAATTATAAATTAACAATCACAGGCTGCTTCCTAGAGTTCCACCACGGCAGGAACCATGGAAGGTGCGGTGTTGCTCAGAACATACTTCTAGTTTACATTTCTTCACACTAAAACTCCCAAACCCAATCCCCAACTCATAAATGGATTATTCCAAAAATCTGCTTATAAATTGGACTCTTTTAATAAAAAACGACATTTGAAATGATGATTAAAACCATAGGCCATGACATAAAATGCGTTTTACCAGTGGCACGAAACAAGCATGGCACCGTGTGGTCTCTTGCCTTGCGCTAATGATCATTCACGCCGGTGCCGACATGGAAAACCGTACACGGGCACCAACCTCAGAGCGGAGTCCCCGCGGAAGGACGGGGAAGTGCAGATGCCTTCCGGAGGGATAAACACACTTGCGACTCTCAGCAAGCTGCTTAGCTCTCTGATTGGGTGGCCTGAACGAGAGGACGTGACCAAAGCCCGCGGCATAGTGCCAGGAACAGAACAGACGCTTAATGAATTATCATTGCACACCAGCTCTGGCACAAACGGAGACGACTGCATTGGCACAGCGTGAGCATGTTTGCTGCTGAGCCGCTCTGAGCTGCAGCTCTGACACCACATGGCCCAAAAGGGGTAGTGACCCAGGTCCCAGATAACACGCAGCCTTTTTGTAATTGGGAGCTCTAAAATCTAGAACTTGCTATCCTTATGTAGCCATTCTGGACTGACAGACAGAAGATCCAAGGAAATATCAGCCCTGACTGCACATACGTATCTTTTAGAAATCAACACTTACTGCCTCTGCTTCAGTGGGGTCGTACCAAACAGTAATATAGGGGTGACGCAAGGCCTCGTCCACAGAGATCCGCTTATCGGGATCAATCACTAACATTTTTGATAAGAGATCTCTGGCTTGACTCGCTAGGGTGGAAATAAACATGAGATTAATATATTAATGTGGTTAATCTGAGAAAAGAAAATCACACAACAAAGAGTTAAACGTGACAGCACACAGCACAGCTAGAACGAATGTACATTAACTTTGAGAAATGTTTGATAGGTTCAAGATCAACGGAATCCAAAAACTTTTAAGAGGCAGTTGAGTGGCTACTGTCATGACAAACCAGGTTTCCAGGTGTGGTTTCCACCTCTGGACCTGTGAGGGGAGGGGAAGCAGGGGCGAGGGGAGGGCCCCGGGCAGCCTCAGGCCAACGTCTGGACAGGGCCTCAGGGAGAAAGCCCAGGCAGGAAGGCGGCAAGAGCCCAGCGAAGGCTGGTGTCGCTGAGCGCGAGCACGAGGCACGTGGGAGTGTTTTCTCTGTGTCACGTTGAGACGAAACGGGAACAGACTTTTTAGATCACACGATAATCTTACATTCCCACGGTATCAAACCCTCCACAGACGCCTCTGCTCGGCCTACCTCGCACAACGTTGGCGACATATACTTCTTTGTTTTCAATCTAGAGATAAGTACTCAGAGAAGAACCAACGAGTTCAATAACTTAGTTAAATGTCAGGCTCGCCTGGGTTTCAGCAATTAAAGTTACAACACAACAGGCAAAGGAAGGACTGGAGCTTTTCTGACCAAGGCACAGTTTACCCGGACGTGGACAGAAACAAGTCTATTCTTTTTCCTTAAGCAATTACACTTTCGTGAAGGGCACAGAAGGGCAGGGAGGACATTTTTTATCAAACTACCATCATGTTTTTGATTCCAGAATCTGTATTCAAGTGTTTTTTATACCTGAAAACTTTTTGAATTCCAATTGCTGTAAGTATAATATAAGAGTCTTTCAGAATGATTTGAATATTTTGATTTTGGCCAAAGGCTTCAGTTAAACCATCTTATAGAGGATGATTCTAGGCCTTTAGGGCTCCTGAACTCGGAGCCTTCGCAGATCACATTCTAGCCTGCAAATGACTTTATTTCAGGAGTCTAGCCATTTCATCTCCCAATGATCACGTGAAAAAGTGAAAGGTTGGCCTGAATTACAAAAACGAATATAAGAACAAAAGGATATCTTACTTTTTATTTTGTCTCGTTCAGATTCTGATGGGAATATCCAATCTGGAAAGAGTTCTTCAAATTTGATTCCAGGATACTTTGGTCTATTTTCTACATAATTCCTCACAGTTGGCTGAAGTTTCTTCATGAACTCTGCCGATGGTGTTCCTAGCTGCTCAATAACTTTATTCCACTGATCAATATCTAAGGAGTCTCTTGAGGAAAATACAACTGAAATGCCTTATATTCATATCACATGTAGTAGCATCATTTGAGAAAAAGCCATATTTATACCGATTGACAAGTGATTAACGAGCCCGCCCCACTGGTTGGCAGAAGCGTTGTGGAATAATATTCAAAGTAGGTTTAAGTTTCCAAGTTAGACAATTTTTAAAAACTCCTACACTCTGAATCTTTATAAACTATTATCACAGTTTATTAAATCAGTGCAATGAGGCCTACATATGCCTTCCCATTATGGTTCAAAATAAAGTTATCTTGAAACTAAGAATACCTATGACAGAAATGATTAAACATCAAATTAGAAAAACATTACATAAGCAAATGGAAATTCATTTTTGTACTAGCGCTACCTTCGATTCGCAGCTTTCTAAAGGAGAGGAACGCAAGGACCCTCAGAGAAACCCGCCCAACCTCTTACGTGCAGGGCTGGGGAGGCGAGGCCCCGCGGGCGCCGGCCTGGCGTGGCAGGTGGCAGAGGGCGTTCCGAGCCTCGGCCTCGTCTTTTGCCAGACTCGACTGCGCACCAAATACTTGTGAGGTGTCAGGGAAGTCCGTCTCCCTTGGGGCCAATGTCCTTATTTGCACGATGTGGAGGACACTGGCTTCGCCTACTCCACGGGTACTTGCTAGGGTTAGGGTGACTGGGATTGTGCGGGGGGGCAAGTGACCCTGAAACCGCGACCAACCACACAAGAGGACGCAAGCCGGAAAAATCCTGGACGCGGCAACTTAAAAAAGTGACTGCCTGAGGCATGTCTCAGAAAACACACTTAGGAAGTAGCCCATGAAACAACCTGGGCAACAGACACAGGAACTCGGTGCTTCCAGAATGTCACACTTCTGGACGGGCTCGGGAAATGGCTTCCAGCATCCAGGTGACTAGCAAGCTCTCCTTCTCCGCTCCCGTGTCATGCACGTCGCCCAGTCGGAGTCACGCCTACGTGCCACTTAGCTGCTTCGCACCCTTCCCTCTCCTTACACTCCGGACTCCTCCCCACGCCCACGGTTCACTGGGAAAACCGAGCCAATCTCTAGAGAAGCCTCCTAGGGCCCCCCCACGGCCCGGCCCAGCCCAGCATCCGTGTGCCCCTCACCACCGAGGAGCCACCTGGGCTCCCGGCGAAGGCACGACCTGCCTGGCTCTAGACCTCCGCCCTCGAGCCTGCGCAGGGCGGGCCGCCACGATCCCTCTCACTGCTGCCCCATCGGCACTTTGCTCTCTCCGGACACGGCCCAGCCCACTCAGACATGCCGGTTTTCTCCTGCGCCAACGCCGCATCCCCACGAGCTCTCACTGCGTTTCTTCTCTCCCGTTTGCAGCAACACTTCTGGAAGGTATCTATGCTGCGTCTCTAACTCTCCTAAGCAGGCTCCGTCAGGCTTTCTCCCCCCACCTCCACCAACGCTGAGCTCACCAAGGCTGCCGCGGCCACCAGAGCGCAGCGGCAGTCCCCAGTCCCGTCTCCCGCTCCGTGCTCGAGCCTCCCTCAGCCCCTTCCCTCCGGCCTCCAGGGCGTCACTGGAGTGCCTTCTCCATCTGCCTTCCCTGCTCCTCTTGTGGCGCCACCCTGAGTGGCTTCGTCCTGGGTCCTCGTCCCTTCCCTCTCTGCAAGACTCTAGGCTCCAACGCTGCTGACGGACCGACAGCGCCCACGTTGACCTCTCTGTCCCAGACCTCTCCCCGGATCCCGCTGTCTAACAGGCATCTCCGAACTCTAACAGGCTCTTGGAGGGTTCGGCTGCAAAGCAGACACAGGGTGCAAGCCCTTCTCCCCAGCTGCACCCATACCAGCCCGCAGTGAGCCTCCGCCTGTCTGTGGGACGAAAGGCAGCCTCTGCACGGGTCTCCCGCTCTGCCCTGCCCTTGACGGTCCGCCTTAACCTCAGCAGCCTTTAAAGGAGGGAGGGAGCCTTTGAAATCAGACTAGGAGCCGAAAATGGGCAAGGGCTAGCTAAATAACTGCTGGAATAACGACACAGGGTCATTTCTACAGACAGCAGGGTGGCGAGAAGAGGGAAGATAACCCCGGCAAGCCCGGTGGGCCTTCCGAGTCTGTGCAGACACTGCTGTCATTAATTCCCACGACCTGTGAGGCAGACCACAGAGCTTTCATTTTATGAAAGAGGAAACCAAGGCTCAGAGAGACCCTGAATTCCTCAAGCATGCACAGCTGCCATCTCATAGGCCACGGCAGGGACAGGAATTCCTTTTCTACCCCAGGTCACAAATCTAAAGTAAATATCTGCGGATCTTAGTCTGGTTTCTGGAACCTCTTCTGTCCTCCAAGTTTTCAATCTAATGTTTAAAAGAGCTGCATAATTTTCTTTGACAGTGGCTGGGCACAGTAGCTTAGGCCTGTAGTCCCAGCACTTTGGGAGGCTGAGGCGGGAGGGTTGCTTGAGGCCAGGAGTTTGAGACCACAGTGAGCTATGATCATGTCACTACATGTAAGCCTGGGTGACAGAGTGAGACCCTTTCTCTCAAAAAAAGAAAATGATATTAAACTCTGTGTGAGTTTTGAGAATAACATTAGGTGACCTTTATATATAAAACCATTAATTACTGACATTGAAATATGTTAATATGTAAAGTAGGCATTTTAAATTACTTACTAAAATGGGTCAAAAAGTACCCACATTTTCATTTTTGTATGTTTTGAAGAAAAAATTTCTTAATTAATAAAACAAGGCATAAATTAATTAAAAATTAAGACAAAGAGAACATTAAATAGATACTGGTAAATTATTAATCATTAGAATACCTTGACTTTTCCCTTTTTAATTGCATTTACTTGCAAAATAAAGACCTCCTTATTTATAGGCTGAAAGAAGTGAACCTGAGGTAAGGCTACGGAAAACTGCTAGAAAATTTACTAGAACAAAATAAAACGCTATGTTTAACTTCACTCGTTATATAATCTATGATGTAGAAAATGCAAAGGAAGGTAGACAACAGGAAAAAATCCTTTTCATTCCAAGTTTGTGTTGTGAAGAATTTATAAGAAAACCATCCTCATAAAATTGTTAAAAACTAAAACTACTTCTGTAAAATACATACAAAACGCTAACTCCAGAGCCTGATCTCCTTTCAAAGCAATCATCAGTCTGTCAAAGGACAGAGACCATTTTAAACTTTCATAACAAAAAACAAAGTCAAAGACTAATGAAAAATTAAGTGATTAGAACACAAATGAAAAAGGGTATATGTTAGGGTGAAAAATATTAAAGATGGGAGAATGACCGTATGAGCAAAGAGAGCTATTACGACTATTAAGCAACTACTCTTCTTTACGCTGTATCATTCCTGTGATGTCCCGACCACAGTACCAGTTAGTCTTTGCATTTTGTATTTATTTAGACTTCCCCAGTGTGTCACAAAATAACCTCTAGATGAGTTTTTAAAAAAGTTTCAACAAAATTTCAGCAGAGTAACAAACAAGAAAATTTAACATATCATTCCTCACATCATTTTCATTTTAATCTCATTCACTGAGGTCTTATGTACATAGTGTGCTTCAGTTCTTACTCTGGGGGAAAACATTTTAATGCATATCGATAACTAACAAAATAGTTTATTAATTAAATCACATAAGCATACTAGCCTATTAAATTTAGATAGCATCTTTCCTAGTTAAAGTAATAAACTAGACGAAACAGTATGTTCATTTAAATATCAGAATATACTTATTAAAGAGTAAATAATTTCTTCTATGTGCCCAGCTATTTTTGATAAAATTAAGAGCTAATGTAATTGGTTTAACTTAACTCCAAGTCTCAACAAAATTGTCACAGATCGTCAAGTAAAAAAGAAAATGTAAAACTGAATCACTTGGTTCGTGACACTAATTTAACAAATGTAATAAAGACCCCCTTAGAAACAGTCTAGAATGAATTACGACATTTTCCGTGTGAGCGTTCATGTAAGTAGGTGAGATCGTGCTGCCCTTGGTGTTACGGAAAGCATGGCAGCGCCAAGGTCCCGGGGAAGGATACGGTCAGTGCCTTGGAATATCACACAACCTTTCACCAGCTCTCCCATGATGCAACCCACTGACCAGATATCAACTGAAAATAAAATGAAATGATAAAATTATGAAGTGCCATGAACAAAACAAAAGTGAGGAAAAGGAATTCTAACAGTGCACTAAACACACAAACATGGAAAAATAAATTGCTAGCTAAGGGTGAACTTTTTACACAACATGAATGATTGCTGACCTCTACTTTAGCCTTCGGTTTGCAGCAATCTGGGGTTTTAGTGTCAAAGATTCCAATACTTTATAGCTTCAAACAAACAAACAAACAACCAGAAACAAAAAGTGCCTGTGAACACAAAGCTTTTCGTGGCCACATGCCCGCCCCTCCCCACAGGCTCCACGGCCAAGTGCTGGGTCTTCCCTGTGAAGGATACAGTCTCTTCCTGGGAACAGGACTTTATGGAGGACCATTTCTGCCATGATGCACCCGACGGACCAGATGTCCACTACCAAATACCAGGTGATTAAAAAGCAGCTGGAGTCCCACACCTCCGTTCTCCATACCCCTCCCAAACAGAGACAAACCCAGTAAACTTCGCCAGCTTGTCAGGGGGAGCTTTTATGAAGTACTGACGCCTTCCGCATGATCACTCTCTAAACCGCTGTGTCGGAAAAGCAGCAGTGCTCGGTGAGGGGACAGCTTGCTCGGCTGGGTTCCAGGCGAAGTCCTGCCAGAGGGGCCCCGACTTCCATGGTGCCACCCTCATCTGGGGGCCCCCGCTGGACACCGGACCTTGGCCGGCGCAGGCAGCACTATCTAAGTGCCCTGCTGGGCAGCGGGTGGGGAGGAGGTATCGGGGGATCTAATTTTCTCCCCCTTCCACGGGAAGCACAGAGCTGTGCCTCTCAGAGCGGGTGCACACACCACACCACGTACACTGAAGCAAAACTCATTTCAGATGACTTGGGCAAACCTTCCGTCTTTTTCTTTTCTTTTTTCTTTTTTTAATGAGTAAATATAATTTAGTTCTTTTCAACAAATTTCTTAAAAGCTAAGTTTCAAAGGGCTCTCATATTGCTAGAATAAGCTAAGTTGTGATGTTAAAAAAAACACCAGTTTTACATGGAAGAGAACATGTTGCATCATTCCATTTACACTAAGTTCAAAAAACCAAGCAAACCAATGAGCAAAGCCAATCTACGGGATGGAAATCAGGACGGCGGCCACCCTGGCGGGTCAGGGTCAGGGCCGGGGCGGCCCTGCGCTGCGGGTTCCGCGGCTGTGCTCACACCGAGCTGCGTGCTTTCCTGGGAGTAGGTTACATTTTGATAAAAAGTTCAAAAATAATAATTTCAAGAGTGGATTTTTAAAAGTCAATGATTTTAACCAGTGGAAATACAAAATTATTTCTTATCCATGGACTATTACACTCTCTTATATTTCAGATAGTTCAAAGGAAAGAGAAAACTGGCGATGGCCGCTAGAGCTATTTCAGACAGTGCAGCCTCCTCCACCCCGTCCACACTCACCGTTCTCCTTGTAGCCCATCCCCAGGATGACTTCAGGTGCCCGGTAGTACCGTGTCACCACGTAGGGAGTCATCATGAAGTTGGTGCACGCTGTCCGGGCCAGGCCAAAGTCAAGGATCTTAAGGGTGCAGTCTGATTTCACTACAATGTTGCTGGGCTTCAAATCCTAGGAAAGAAATGGTTTAAATGAACAAAAGAGCAAAGCCTGCTAAACGAACTATTTCCCACTGGGAAGGGTCTGTGAAGCCAGCGACTACTGAAGTATGTGAGAGTGTAGGGAGGAAGACAGTCGGAATCAAACTCTGGGATTCTGCAATAATTCCGGAAAACTCACATCAAAACTAATACGAATCAGCCTGAAGGGGCTCCCCTCACCCCTATGTGGAAACCTTTATAATCCTCCTTTGCTTAAAACCTTCTGAGAGGCCGGGCATGGTGGCTCACGCCTGTAAATTCCAGCACTCTGGGAGGCCAAGGCAGGAGGATTGCTTGAGCTCAGGAGTTCGAGACCAGCCTGAGCAAGAGCGAGACCATGTCTCTACTAAAAATAGAAAGAAATTAGCTGGACAACTAAAAATAGAAAAAATTAGCCGGGCATGGTGGCGCATGCCTGTAGTCCCAGCTACTCAGGAGGCTGAGGCAGGAGGATCGCTTGAGCCCAGGAGTCTGAGGTTGCTGTGAGCTAGGCTGACGCCACAGCACTTTAGCCCTGGGCAGAGCAAGACTCTGTCTCAAAAAAACAACAAAAAAAACCCTTCTGAGAGCTTCTGTGCCCCTTCCTGTGGCCTTCCAGGCCCTGAGGCTGCCCGCCAGCCCCTCGAGTCCACCCCACTGTGCCTGGCCCTCCTTCTGTCCCTGCAGCCCCTGGCTCCCTCCCACTGAGGCCTCACGCTCACTGGTCAGTCCAGGGCAGAGCTGTTCGGTAGATAATACAGTATGAACCACATGCGTCACTTACATTTTCTAGTAGCCATGTTAAAAAGTGTCAACAGAAACAGGTGAAATTAATTTTATTAATACAGTACATTTATTTAACCCAATATATCCATAGTATTATTAATATCATTTCAAAATGTAATCAACATAAAAAATTACTGACATATTTTACACTCTGCTTTTGGTACCGAGTCTTTGAAGTCCAGTATGTATTTTAGGGTTCAGGATAGCCACATTCTGAGTGCCCAACAGCCTTGCGTGGCGAGTGGCCACCGTGCTGGACGGCACGAGCCTGGCATTCGCTCGTCTTAGAATCTTCCCGTGGCTCTTTCTCCCCGATCGCCAGTCTCAGCTCCTCCCTCCCCCACAGGGCTCACCACGCCCTCCAGGGCACCTGTGTTGTCTCCACAGCCTGTATGTGCCACCAGTGAAATCACCTGCTCATCCTTCGGTTCCCAGCTCCCCTGGGGTCCCTGGCGCTGATCTGTGTGAGCAGGGTGGCAGCTGTGCCCTCGGTACTGGGAAGCACACCTGGCACACAAGTGCTCGCGAACGACCGCACTTTCGACGCCTCAACACGACTGCTGCGGTTTCCCCTCGAGACCTAAGAGCCTTTCTTCCAGATCCAGTTCCTTCCTTAGGCCACCGGAGTTTGACTTTTGCCCGTGGACTCCGGCCTGCAGACTCACCCAGAAACTGTGACCTCTAAACGTCCTCACCTATTCTCACAGGACGTGCAAACGTGAAGCTGCACCAGCAAACCGCCCGGCACCTGACTGCCCCCACCGCCCGGCGCACGGGCCGTAAGAGGGTCGCAGGTATGCCGGACACAGTGACGGTTCACTGCGACGTTATCAGGACAGGCACAAAACCCGTAACAAATTGACGACGACTACAATTATACTTCCATGCTGCTAAACGCTCTCTGTCTAAATTTCCTGGATTCAGTAAAATTTAAATCATAAGTAGATAATGTTTAAAAATGCAATGAAATCTCTACCAGGCCTCACAGAGAGGCCCCCAGCTCCTCCATCCCGCCTCGGGGCACTGGACAAGTGGTCCCTCTCACAGGACAGGCCTAGGCAAGGAAGGCTCGGCCCGTTGCCTGCCCCCGCGGCTCCGCGGGAAGGACAGGCAGGAAAGTGGCAGCCCAACTCCAGCCCGGACTGTCCTCTGTTAGGGGCCCATGACAGAGCAAAGACCAAACAAACCAATTCGTTTTCTAGTTTTCTTTTTTAAAATCAAAGAATACAGCAAGAGCAGGCATTTTGGAATACAAATTACTAACAGATAAAATAATGCTCAACTTCACAAAATTTTTAAAAAAAATCCACAATGACAAGGAACCATTTTGAGTCTACCGTGTGGCCAGGGTGAAAAGAAGGCAGCACCCACACCGGCAGGGGGACCTGAGGGACCCTCCTCACGCCAGCAGCGGGGGCCTCAGCAGGCACTTTCTCTTTCGGAGGCTGATTTTTAAAATGTGGGAAATGTACATGCTTTACTGCCCAGCAGACCCTGAAGTGTGCCCTGGCCTAGAACTGACAGCGCAGCCGCGTGCCTGAGGACAGGGGCAGCCCGGCACCCACGAGGGGCAAATTCAGCCATGGCGGGAGCCACCGCAACAGGCCGCCTGCCTGCGGACCCCTGAGGGAGTCAGAAAACAACGCCCATCTTGAGACGCCATCTGTCAGGTTAAACACACTTTACTGCCATCTGCCAGAAAACTGCGATAATAAAATGCCAACCCGGGCCGGGCGCAGTGGCTCATGCCTGTAATACTAGCACTCTGGGAGGATGGCTTAATTCAAGACCAGCCTGAGCAAGTGTGAGACCCCATCTCTACTATAAATAGACAGTAATTTGGCCAGACAACTAAAAATATATATATATATATAGAAAAAATTAGCCGGGCATGGTGGCGCATACCTGTAGTCCCAGCTACTTGGGAGGCTGAGGCAGGAGGATCGCTTGAGCCCAGGAGTCTGAGGTTGCTGTGAGTTGGGCTGACGCCACGGCACTCTTACCGGGCAAAAGAGCAAGACTTTGTTTCAAAAAACAAAAAAACAGAAAAAGCCAATCTGGACTTTCAGGGCAGCTCGCCGCCTGGATCCCCAACGGGGAAGTGGCTAAGGAGTCCGGGCTCTGAGGGCTTTCACCCACCCTTTTTCCAGTCGGCCTCCACGGAACATCCAGCTTCCAACGCTTAGCTGGACTGCAGCCTCGAGACTGCAGAGCAAAGACAACTGTGCCACTGCAAATCTCGGAAACCTCCAGAACATGGAAAATGAGACACGCAAGTCAAGATCCAAATGACACCTGGATTTGAGGGCTCGGCCCCCAGGGGTACAGATGGCTACCGGGCCCGGTGCCCCGTGGGAGGCAGCGAGGGCGCCACAAAGTGTGGCAGGAGCAGGGCGGGGCCGCCTGTGCGGTGCCAGCTCCAGTCCCACTGCCTGGAGAGCCGTCCCAGGAGGAAGGACCCTGCGCATCGTGACAAGTGTCTGCTGTCCGGCTTTCCCTGGTCCTCGCCCACAGGCGCAGACAGCCACTTACTCCGGTGGCTGTACGCTGGGGGCGGAGAAGAGCCAGACATTTTGAGGACGACTGGACACAGGGTCTGAGTGGACGCTGACACCCGAAGGCCCTGAGCACCACCACGCCCCCTCCACGCGAAGGGTCGGCAGGGCCAGGCCGTCAGTGTGGTCTCGCCCACGTCTCTTCTGGCCACGCCAGGACGAGGGTGGGAGAGTTAACACAGGCCTGAGGCAAAACCGCACAGGAATACCTCGGTTCAGCCCATGAGAGTGTGAACCGTCAGTGTGGGAGAATGCACCCGCCAATCAACATGACACACCTGAGGCCTCATTAACTGGCTCCAGCAACTCCACTGCGTCTGTGACCATGGACCAGTCTCATCCGGCCATATTCCACTGATAATGTCCAGTTATTCTGTAGGAACAGCGCTAACAAGCTGCAAGTTGTACAGCCACAGCGCGCACAGAAAACCTCAACTTCAAATAATACTTGGAACTAAAGTCCTGTCTCCCCCCACCCTGCCTGCCCCGCCCCACTCCCTGGAACTAAGGTTGGAACCCGAGTGCTGGACACTTTCCAAAGCAAGGGGTCTGTGTCCAGCATGTCCAGTGCTACAGACCCCTCCCCGTGCCTTACCACAAATGGTCCTGTTTGACGTCCTTCCGATCAAAACCTACCCTGCCGGTGCTTTGCCCGCCAACCTGTCCTGCCCAACACACGAAACCTGCCCCAGACCCCGGCTCCGGGAGAAAGATTTGACCTTCGCCTGCTGTCTCCTTGCTGGCTGACCTCACGATGAAGCCTTTCTTTCTTCTTTCTTTCTCAAAGCCAGTGCCACCCTGTCGGCTTCTGCGTGGGGGACAGTGAGCCTCATGCCGGCAACATGGCTGGCACAGCAGCCACGGCGGACTGCTGGCTGGCTAACCCTGCGTAGTGAGGGTCACTCTCCAGGATCCCTCTCGTTCCTTCAAGGGCAGACTAGTGAAATAATCTGAGAGAAGAAAGGGACCCCCGTCCCTGCAGCCTTGAGGTTTAATGGTGTATCCGCCCCCACGGGTACAACAATATTTTTGATTTATTATCTTGAAGATAGTTTCGGGTCCCCATTTAGCCTCCCAATGATAACTGCCAAGGAACTCACGTGGGGGTTGCTCTGGCCGCCAAGTGCAGCAGCTCCAGCCACACAAACAGGGATCGGGCAATGCCTGCCGGGCAGCCGGAGGACCCGAGGCCCACTGCCAGCCGCCAGACTCAGACCCCGCAGGAATGAAGGTCTGGGTCACACGTGAGGTGAGCCAAGTGAGGGCTGAGAGTACGAGTACTACGGTGACAGGGCAACGTCATCCCACTACCCTCTGTCTCCTCCATTTTCCCTAAGAGGGGGCCGTGGAAGCCACAGGGGAGCCGCTCCCAGCCTGCGTGGAAAAGCGGGGCTGAGAGGGCCTCGGTGGGCTGTGGGGGCCACGGAAAGGCACTCCCTGGTCTCCCGCTGTGGGAGTGCAAGTGGCAGATGGCCCCGGTGCTGCTTCTGAACCCACCGTCTGTCTTGGCCACACACCTCCCACAGGGCTCTCAGCCAGGCGTGATGGGCAGGCCAACTGAGGCAGGCCTGTTCCTGTGGGATGCACATGTCCCCTGGTGGGCGACAGCTCCCACAGGGCCGCCCGGCAGCCTGGGCTCTGCCCCGCTCCCCGTCCCTGGGCCTGCTGGCAGCTCCCCGCCTCTTCCCAACCACTCCCCCTTCCTCTCTCGCTGGCCTCCTCCCAGCAAGCCTCTCACCTGTCTAATCCTGCCCTGGCTTTCTGACGCCTTCGACAAAACCTCCTGCTCTACAGAGACGGGAAGTGGCAGAGAAACAGCAAACGGCAGATGACTTGGCAGAGCGAGAGCAATGCCAGCCTCCATGACCGGGCCACGGTGAGACAACGGCCCACACCCAGGAGCGGCTCAGGGAGTGGGCCACAGGCACTGCGGAGTCTGTTTTTTTGCAAGCCCTGGTAAGGAGCAGTTAGCTGCCCCAGACCCCCACCTCCACCCCAGAGGGGAGCCTCTCCTCCTCCCTGCTGCCACCGGCCTGTCGTCTAGAGAGACTGGAGCCGAATCTCCAGACCCGGAGGCCTCAGGCACAGCATGGACAGATATGCCGGCACCAACGCGGCAGGCCTCGGAAGGGGCCCGGCCTGCAGACAGGCTCTCCAGTGAGGCCAGCCCTCCGCCACGGGGAGGCCCAGCTCCCCCACACAGACCTGCGCCACCAGCAGTCACGCTTAGATCCCTCCGTCAAGAGACTGGAGGAGCCTCTTCTAGAGAAACTAAGAGGTGCCCGGAGAAAAGACCTACCAGTGGCAGTACCTGTGGCCTAGAGACACCACCCTTCAAAACTCCGCCCGTGCACGCAGCATTTCCAGTCAGCTTCTGATGCTTCAGTCCTAAACACAACCAAACAGCAGAGGGAGCGGACACGTGGGGAAGGGAAAGACCTAACATACTAAGACAGGAACTAAGGGTGGAGAAAGACCACGCAGGAAGTAACGAAAACCTTCAAGAAAAAGTTTACTCTCAGAGAGATGATTCTGCATCCAGGTAACAAGAACAGAAGGCTACAAAAAGGAGCATTTAAGGATAAAAAGGAGTACCAACTAACCGGTGCTTCAGAGAGAGAGAGAAAATAAAGAATGAAGTGAAGAGGGCATTCTGAACGAAATAATATAAATTTCTCAGACCTCTACGACAGACACATTCTTCCAGACTGAAAGCTAAGTACCCAGCACAGTTAATGAAAAAAATGGCCATATCCAGGTGTACGTATCATCGTAACATTTCAGAGTACAAGGAATAAACAATGTGCCAGATGTCTCGCTCCAGTGGGGTGACTGATCTGTAACTAAGAATTCTGTAGCCAACCAAACTACGAATCATTTACAGAGGGCAGAATAAACAGTTTCAGACATTTGAGCCCTCAAAAAATTTCCCTCCCATGCAGCATGTTTTAGGAAGCTATGAGAGGATGTGTAATCGTCTAATACTCCCCAGACGAGGAGTAACCTGAGAGAGAAAGGGACAAGGAAGGCCAGGAAGCAGGGGACCCGACACGGGAGATACTGAGGGAAATCCCAGGGTGACCCTCCACGACAGGCTCAGCGCGACCGGTCCAGAGGGGAGCAGGATGGAGGCTCCAGGAGAGACTTCCGGAGAAGATGAAACAGCTAAGACAGCTGGATGCACTGAGGGAAGATTTAGACACCTGTCAGGAGGCTTAGAGTTGAATTAGCAGTAAGAACCCAGAAAACTACTCCCCCCTTAACATAAACAAACAAACAAACAAAAACCTCAAACAAATGAAAGACAAGCAAGCGTTACTAATCCAGGGGCCGGAAGTTGAAAGGGAAGAAATACAACCAGGGCGTGAATGAAAGGCTCAGCCGTGTAGAGAATCCGCGTGGTCTCGGTGACGTGCAACAGCCCCGAGCCGGACGCAGCCACAGTGCTCCGCCCCGGGGGTGGGGAGGGGCAGGTGGCGGGGAGAGGGTGGGCTACTGAGAGAGCTGAATCAGCATCTTGTGTGCCAAACGGAGAGGAAAATTCGATGATGAGAGATCTAAGCATAGTATTTCAAGATACAGAAACAAACACCAAAATAATCAGCTGAAAGAGTTCACTTCTAGGGAGAAAGAGATGAGAGGGAGGAGGTGGAATAAACATTTGTAGAACCGTTTTACCCTGGATAAAAACACAAAACAAAAACCAACTTATTCAGCAAGTTGCGGAACAGTGACGTACAAGACGACAGCATCTTTGAAGAATGTAAGTCCACAAGGACGTGCGTACAGACAGATACGTTGGTACCAACATCAGTGCACAGGGAGGCGTCCGTGTGAAGCTGGGACGGAAACAACCCAACTGCTATCCCTGGCATCTCCAGGCGGTAACCGAGGGCGGACGTACTTTCATTTCTTTTAATATTTTGAATTATATAAAGTAAAAAGAGGTGGGATCGTGGGCAAAACTTTATTTTTCAAACAATTAAATATTATGTTTAGTATGAAGCTATTTTAATAAGCAAAATTAAAAGTGTACATTCTGTGTACGGCATTGTAGACAGGACACAGGACGGTACAGTCCACATGAAACGCGTAACACACTCGAGGGCTAGTTAGGCCTCCTCCTCTCGGCAGCTGCACCGGGGTGGGGAGGAGGAAATGGGGGCCTGTCACTCTCTGTTTCACGTAGCCGCGCACTGTCGGGAACGTCCCCGTGAGCCCACGCAGACCCAGACCGGGCTGCGAGCCTGGCAAGCCTGGCTGTGGGGAGCGGCAAGTGCAAGAGGCGGGAGGCTGTGCGGAGAGTCAGGCGGGGGCCGGAGGAGGCGGGGTGGCAATGGAGTCATTTTCTCAGGCCTTCTAAGGTCTCTAAACCGGCACTGGGTAAACCAAACACTTCTCTGGGCTCGATGTGGCCCTCGGGCCGGCAGGCGTGGACCAGGCCGCAGGGACCGAACAGTGCATGAAAGGCACACGCGTGCTGCGGCGCTCGCGCGCTCTCCAGGAGCAGGAGGCTGTTGTTTTGCCACTCACCTCTGGGGCCACGACGGGGCAAACAAGTCGGGCAAACCTTTCCCCTTACAAAATGTGTAAGGCCTACAGTAGTCAGGCCTAATAATCTGGGGAATTATTCTAAAGTTCGAATTTAATAAAAGATGTATTTGAGAGGTATTAAGAGTGCCTTAAATTGTGTGAAGGCTGTGTAGGGAGGAGAAACAGAATGGTACACTAAGAAACCTTCATTTTTAATTCGGAAATCTAGTGTTAGTATTTTTCAAGTGAGTTTGCCCACATGACATGTTATTTTACCTGACCACGTGGTGGCAGCACAGGCCGTATTTTAAACAACAGCACACTGGCTGGCACACCGGCAGGCACACTGGCAGGCACACTGGCAGGCACGCTGGCTTGCACGCTGGCAGACACACTGGCAGACACGCTGGCTGGCACGCTGGCAGACACACTGGCAGGCACGCTGGCTGGCACGCTGGCTTGCACGCTGGCAGACACACTGGCAGGCACGCTGGCTGGCACGCTGGCAGACACACTGGCAGGCACGCTGGCAGACACACTGGCTGGCACGCTGGCTGGCACGCTGGCAGACACACTGGCAGGCACGCTGGCTTGCACGCTGGCAGACACGCTGGCAGGCACGCTGGCTGGCACGCTGGCAGGCACGCTGGCTTGCACGCTGGCAGACACACTGGCAGGCACGCTGGCAGACACACTGGCTGGCACGCTGGCTGGCACGCTGGCTGGCACACTGGCTGGCAGATCAGAAGCTTTTCAGCCCGCCAGGCCCTGGGAGGACAAGAAATGCTGCCCTGATGCTGGCCAAAGGCCACAGACTGGGGCTTGGGAGGAGGGCAGGGGCTCTGCCCACTGTGCGCGGGGGGCTCTG
This sequence comes from Indri indri, assembly GCA_004363605.1. Lineage (NCBI taxonomy): Eukaryota > Metazoa > Chordata > Mammalia > Primates > Indriidae > Indri > Indri indri. Next base: position 135,875 of record RJWJ010000244.1, read on the forward strand.
CCACCCTGGAGGCCTCCATTCACTCAGGGGCTGCAGTGGAACCCACCTTTCCTGGCAGCTAACAGATCTGCATGAATTACTGCTACCGTGCCATCAAAAGCCTGTCCGCTCTTCTCCGCACTGACAGGCTTCACTCTTCTGGTCTCACTATCTTCTTCCCACACAGATTCCAGCCCAGAAAAAATACAACTTCTTGCTGTTGGAACATAAAATCTAACGACAGTTTGCCAATAAAATTAGCAGAGTAATAATGTAGGGAATGCTGGGAATATCTATTTCTAATAAAATTATATTAATATTATCTCTGACTCTAGTCTTACTCAACATTTTAGTTGTTTTTAAAAAAATTCTGTTATGATGTTCTGCTTACACAGCTCTACAAGTCAAAAAATAACAAAAACTTATAAAACCAGCTGAGAGAATTACATTACATGCCCCTGGGTTTTAAGTGTCACTTTCTGACAGTACAGGCAACACTGCCAGGCCAATCCCAGCCTCGGCGGGGTCCCTGGCCTGCCCCGCGACTCCAAGTGTTGGGGGTGCAGAGCCCGGCCGCTCCCACCGGAGGGGCGGGGAAGCCACTGTGGCAGAATTCTGGAATACGAGAGACGGGAATCTGGGTGATCATTTTAGTAAGAGTTCTCGAGAGACCGTTTCATTCACTAATTGGCCTCTAACTTTCTTTCGCCTCAAACCTAAATTCCTCGCTGATTTTGAATATGGCAAAAACATTAACAAGAGGTGAATCTGGATAAATGGCATTTGGAGTTCTTTGCCCAAAAATTGTCTTGCAGTTTTTCTCTAAGGTTTAAGTTACTTCCGAATGAAAAGTCTAAAAAGGAACTTTTTCGTCCGCAGTACCCGACTCTCTCGGGACCCAACAAGGGCAGGCGCTGCGGCTGATCACCCGCCCTGCGTCCGCAGCAGCTCGCAGCGGCACACCAGGCCCCCACACACGCTTTCCAGTCTGAATCTCTTGAAACACAACAGGATTCCATAGTTTACTTGGGTTTTCAACACTGACAAATGGTTTTACAAATATTTTCTTTTGCATGTAAAGGACTGTGACAACTGAGTGCTTGTGATTTCAAAAATAAAATTAATATATCACTACTTACTCTATGAATTATACCAGCTGAATGCAGATGTTTGATACCACAAAGCATCTGGTACAGAAGGTAGGACATTCTTTCGTGGTCCAGCTCCATATGAATAACCTGACACAAGTTAGCATCCATTAATTCCATAACCAAATACCTGGGAAAGAAAAGATCAGCCTCGTACATGAAAATTATCTAAAGTTCCCTATGACTACTAAACCAGAACTTTTATGGAACAGTAATAACAATGTACTGATTAAAGTAAAAAGATAACTTGTTGGCTGGGCGTGGCGGCTCACGCCTGTAATCCTAGCACTCTGAGAGGCCAAGGGAAGAGGATCGCTCGAGGTCAGGAGTTTGAGACCAGCCTGAGCAAGAGCAAGACCCCGTCTCTACTAAAAATAGAAAGAATTTATCTGGACAACTAAAAATATATATAGAAAAAATTAGTTGGGCATGGTGGCGTGTGCCTGTAGTCCCAGCTACTCGGGAGGCTGAGGCAGGAGGATCACTTGAGCCTAGGAGTTTGAGGTTGCTGTGAGCTAGGCTAACGCTGTGGCACTCTAGTCCGGGCAACAGAGCGAGACTCTGTCTAAAAAAAAAAAAAAAAAAAAAAAAAAACAACTTGTTTTCTTTAAATATAAGGTTATCTTGAAAAGAAGCAAACACATACTAGACCTTTGTAAAAAATTTTCCAAAGAATATAAAAACAACCAATTTACTCAATGTCTTATAAATTAAAAACAAAAAAATGTTTACATCGTGGTAAATAGAATCTCATACGTTCCAATTCTCCTACGTCTTTAATTGTTTGCTATTGGCTCACACCTACCAGGGTGCAAACCACACTGTCACAGGCTCGCTGGCTGCAATGCACGTCCCACCCCCGGTGGGGGATGCTGGTGATGGGGGCTGCGTGGGTGGAGGCAGGGTTTGGGGGAACCCGTATCTCCTGCTCAGTTTTGCTGTGAATCTAAAGTGAGGTGTCTACACTTGCCGTCTCCGCTTCTCCCATTTTTCCATAACCGCACTTGGATCAGGCCTGTGCCCCACCGCTCTGCTGAAACTGCCCTTCTCAAGGCCGGCTGCCTCCCATGTTGCTGAATCCAGTGGTGAGTCCCACAGTCCAAGCTGGCCGCGCCCTCTCCTGCCCCACACTTCCCGCTGTTGCCGTGCCTCGCGACCCGTCCTTGGCCCTCCTCCCTTCTCTAACTGCACTCACCGCCTTGGTGGTCTCCAGTCACGGACCTGACTCCGCAACCCCTACCTTCAACACAGACCTCTCTCCCGAAGCCAGGCTCGCCCCCCCGACTGCCTGCTTCTCGGTTCCACTGGGACGCCCAACAGTATCTCCAAGTCCGTATGCGACACTGAACTCCCGATTCCACCGCCACAGCCCCGCTCCGCTCTTCTCGCATCCTTCCTCATGGCAGCTGAGAGCTCCTCCATCCTTCAGGCTTAGCCAAAAACCCAGGCATCGCTCTCGACCCTCTCTCACAGCACACGGCCTGTCCACCGGCAAACGCTGCGGCTCTGCCTTTGTGCCTTTCAGGGTCCAACCTCTTCCCTCCACCTTCACTAGTGCCCCTCGGGCCCAGACGGACCCCCCACAACCCCTTGCCTGAACTGCTGCAATAGCAATAACTGGCCTTCTGGGCCCCCGCCCCTTACAGCGGGCTATCGACCCAGACACCAGACTTATTCTTTTAAACACGAGGCGAGTGCGCTCACTTCTCTGCTGAACTCCTCCTGACTTGCCTTAGAAAACAAGAACATCCTTACGACGGCCTAGCAGCCCCTGCAGTGACCTACTGACCCTTCTCTGAGCCCACCCTCTTCTCCTGCCCCCGGGCCCTCCGACTCCAGCCACGATGGCCTCTTGCTGGTCTTAGAGCACACCAGGCAGGCGCCCGCTGCCGTTCCTGTGCATCTGCTCCCTGTTTCGCCATTCCACCTGCCCGCAAGTCTCTGCGGGCCCGACTCCCTCGCTTCCTTCAAGGCTTTCTTCAAATGTCACCAACTCACTGAGGTCCTTCCCCAGCCACCCTGTTTAAAACTGCAGCGTGACTCCCAGCCCCAGCACTCTGATACCTGACTGGCTCGCCTGAAGCACCAGTGCCCACAGCACCTACCACCTTCTGAGGGACTGTGTTCTCTCCCTGCTGATTAGGCCGATTGTCCATCTTCCCTGGCAGGCTCCAGCAGGGAGCTTACCAACCACAACTCTTAAGCAATGAAAGGGATTTCCGCACACCTTGGTCACCAAAGTATGCCGAGTCCAAGAGAGTGCTTAGCACAATCAGATATTTGTTGAATGATTGAATACACCAATAAATTTAGGATGAAGTTGGGTATTGTGCCTCAATAGCATAAACTAATATTTCCTTCCACTGTTAGTCAGTGACATAATTCAGTTTAAGAATCTGAAAACGCAGAGTACTTAATGACTTAAACATTTCAAATGATACATCTGAACCCTAACATGCTGGCTACTAGGGACTGGAGAAAAACATTTTATAGTTTGGTAAAATAGAGTACTGACATTAATGGTCACTGGCTGCTCTGAAGAATTCCTTTCAGTCATCCTTTATCTGTTACGAAGACAGTAACCTTTGAGGCACAAATAAATTAATATTACCTTCATTTTTCTTAATATTTCTCTTCTACAGAGAAAGCTGTCTATGCTATCATTAAAAATGTATTGTCAGGCTGGGTGCAGCGGCTCACGCCTGTAATCCTAGCACTCTGGGAAGCTGAGGCGGGCGGATCCTTTGAGCTCAGGAGTTTGAGACCAGCCTGAGCAAGAGCGAGACCCCATCTCTGCTAAAAATATTAAGAAATTAGCTGGACAACTAAAAATATATAGAAAAAATTAGCCGGGCATGGTGGCGCATGCCTGTAGTCCCAGCTACTCGGGGGGTTGAGGCAGGAGGATCGCTTAAGCCCAGGAGTTTGAGGCTGCTGTGAGCTAGGCTGACGCCACAGCACTCTAGACTGGGCAACACAGTGAGACTCTGTCTTAAAAAAAAAAAAAAAAAAGTATTGTCACTTACATTTCTAAAGTATAAAAAATAGTCTCTTTACTAAATTTTCAGTCTTTGATGTATAATGTATTACTACGATAAATAAAAATGATACTTACACATCTTGAAATTCTTCCAGAGTTTTTTGTGGTGTAAACACATTTAACAAACTTATTATCTGAAAAGAGAAAATTAATTATACCTCAGTACGTCAGATGATTCTACTTGATTATAAAAATTAAATTTAACATTGAAATGTATAAAAACTGGAAAAAAAAATCACAGCAGAACTCAGAATTTATTATTATTACTGCTTTTACCAAAACATTCTATTACCTGGCACTTGATAAAAGTTAAACATTGATTCAAAGCGGCAGGAGGGTCGCTTGAGCCCAGGAGTTTGAGGCTGCACTGGGCTGTGACGACACCACTGCACTCTACCCAGGGCGACAGAGTCAGACTCTGTCTCAAAAAAACCCAAGAAGTACATTTAATCAAACCACTTTTATGTGTCTCTAGTAACTTAAATTACTATTACAGAATTTAAATACATAATGTCTTTTTGGCTCTGGACATAAAAAGTAGAAATTATGGGTGGAAAAACACTAAAGAAAGCACTATGTTTCCTCTGAAAACTTAAATACTATGTACTAATTTCTAAAACAGTTTTGAAATATAAAGGCTAAGCTCATATTTTTCGTGTGATAAAGTGAAATACCTTATAGCATCATTTTTTACTTAAAGTGGGTTAAAAAGCCAGACCTCCCACGCACAGGCCTCCATCTGGGCCCTCGTGGTACAGACAGCAAGTCTCCCGATCTGCGCATCGAAGGCATCCTCAGTAACTTTAAGTGACAAGGGAGAGACGAATTATTCAGGGTGCAGGACTGGGGTGATTGGCCGGCCACCAGAAAAAGTAAAACTGCATCCCATACTTTACTCTTTATACCAAGATAAACTCAAAATAGAATAAAGATTTAAATCTAAAACATGAAGCTATAAAACATTAGAATATGGTTAAACATTCATATAATTCTGGTGTAGAAAAGTCTTTCCTAAGCATGACAGGAAACCTAGGAGGTCTGATTACATTAAAACAAAACCAGAAATAAATTTTTAAAAAACCAGTATGGCAATAACATGAATAATGTCAAATGGAAAAAAAAAAAAGTAAAGGGCTTTAATATACAAAAACCTCCAGCAAATGCATACAAAAGAGATGAGTAATCCAAGAGAAAAATGAACAAAGGCCATAAAAAGCAAGTTCTCAATAAAATAAAACAAAAATAAATGACTAATAACCTCACAAATAAAGAATTTATCATCTATCAAATTGGCAAAAGTAAAACAAAAAATGCCCCCAACACTATGTACTGTTAGGGGATTTTGAAGTAAAAGACATTCTTAGATACGCTTAACGGAAGTATAACATTGACAAGGTCAATTTGTCAGCATATTTTAAATCACAAGTGTACACACTCTCGGCCAGCAATGTTGGCCAAGAAATTCACGTGGACAAAGTGTGCAAAGATTCACGTATAAAGATATTCGTTGCAGCACTGCTTATAACAGTGAAAAACTGGAAACAAATTATCCAACAGGTGGCCTTTTAAATAAATCAGTGTGCATCTGTACTACACCGCCACTTAAAAACCAGCTTATATCTGTGTTCGTTAAAGTCTGTGAGATCTACCAACATTCCAACAAGGGGGAAAACAGGATGAAGAATAACATGATGGACCCCGTTTACGTGTACGTGCACACATATGCATGAGAATGCACACGGAAGCGTTAATGCCAGTGATCTGTGGGTGGTGGGATTCAAGAATTATTGCTTTATTTTTTATGTTGTTTGAATTTTTAACACTATAACATTTTTTGCAACCTGAAAAAAAGGTTTCAAAATAAATAAGTAAAACAAAACATGCCTTGGAGAATTAAAACCAAGTCAAACCACAGACTCAAAAGAATGAAGTTATCTTAGTTTCCTATTTAACGTCCTTACACCAGAAGGGTCCAGCATAAATGTTACAATACAGGGAACCGTGTAGAGTTTAATGTAATCTTACATATTCGCCCCCCTCCAAAAAAAATGGGGTGACACAAGGTGATCTCCGAAGCCCCTTCCAGATTTAACATTTTATGTTTCCATAACATGGCGAGGATATTGAAATAACACTCAGTGACCACCAGCAGGACACATGATGTGCTGACTGAACATAACCGCATTTTCCAGAGGCATCATTTCTCCTTAACAGTTAGTGCTTTGATTTCTGTGGAGATGCCAAGTACAGCTATCTGAAATGTAAAATCATCTAATAACGTGTATTTAAAACTGAGATGTCCTATACAAGGTAAAAAGCTACTTATAATGTTTTTCCAAAAAATATTTAGTTATGTCTCAATTTTTAGGTCAATGCTGTTCCTATTTTACAGAGATGGAAACAGTGAAAACCAAATGGTTACAGGATTACCTGGCATTCCTACCTTCGTTGACTGACCTAAATTCCTGTGGACCATGACACCTTTTTCTAAGTTCGGCTTCCCCAATGTTAATCAAGAATTTTATCAATAAAATATAACCATTTTAATAGCCATGTTTATCATTAGTTTATCCTAGGTCTCAACTCAACGTATCTTCAGAGGACCCTGAAGATTAAGACGTCATCGACAAACATTAAAGCATATAGAAAAAACATATACATAACTTACATTTTTATGATTGACACATTTTAAGAGGACGAGTTCGCGATAAGCTCTCTTTGCATGAGTTTGATTCTGAAAAGGGCGGCTTAGTTTCTTGACTGCAACGTTTATTCCAAGAACCGTATCAAATGCAGCACTGTAATTAGGAAATATAATAAACAATCCAATAGAATATTTTTGGAAAACACAGCAATACAGAATGCACACTCAATGTATTATCTTTTTAGTGAATAACAAGGAAAATCCGCTTGCTTCCATTCAAGGTCCTTGTACACGGGAAGAGCAAGGTAAGCTGGCTCAGACTGCCAGGATGGACTAACTCCTCTGCAGAGGCACGAACGTTTCAGCTATAGTTAAGATGGGATTCAGCAATCCTTTGCACACTGAATTCTCGTTTTATTAGTTGAGATTACTAGGTTCAGAACCAGGAAATTTAAAATAGAGCATGTAAGACTGGTTGAGAAATGAAATCTTCAGTTTAAAAGAAGAATTTTTTTCAAGAAGTTGAAAAAAAGATCACTGTTATCACAACTTAAAACATAAGCATATTTTGGAGTATCACAGCAGAGGAAATGGTTGAGCTCGTAAGAGTATAATAAATCTAAGTCTTGAGTGATTGTGTCTTTTCCCAGACAAAAGGATCTAAAAAGAAAACAAAAGCTAAAATTGCAGCTCGTGGTAAATCCCTAAGACACAAAATCTCTAACGTAAGCCATTGCTATAAAATTCTTCTAGAAATACCTCCTCCTATTATAGTAAGAATATTAATAACATCTGGAGGCGTGTTTCTAGCATCTCAAGTTCCCTGTTGAAATTTAGTGTTCACTTCCCCTCAGAAAAGAGACATGAAAAATCAAGTACCTGATTGCACATTTTTAGGTTTTAAACCTGTTCTAAATAGTACCATTAGCATTATTATCTTTTGCTACTCATCAGGGGTTAAAAGCTTCTAAAGGTCATCTGCAAACCTAAGCACTGTTTTAAATATTGTTTCTATTTGCTTATTCTATTAGGCTTATTAGAATGAACACTGTATACATTTATTCTCTTCTATTAATAATGTTTTTTGCCAAACAACTCTAACTTAATTCAATCTGCTTTTAAGTTGAAGGCTATCTGCTGTAGTATTTTAGAATTATTAGAAACTTCATATCTTATTTTAATTACTTTTTAAGTCAATTCATACTATGTGTCTGTGTAGATACATATGTAAATCCACATGCTCATATGCAAATGTACTATTCGTATGAATTATAAAATGTAAAATTAAATCTATTTGTGAAATAAATCACAAGAATTTGAAAATAGACACATCTTTTTGGTCTCAAAAGTTTTTGCCCAAAATTTCAGTTAGGAGGAATAAGTTCAAGAGATCTATTGTACAACATGGTGACTATAGTTAATAACAATGTACGGTATTCTTGAAAATTGCTAAGAAAGTAGATTTTAAGTGTTTTCACCACCAAGAAAATGGTTAGGTGTGTGAGGTAATGCACATGTTAATTAGCTCCATTTAGCTGTTCCACAATGTGTGCATATTTCAAAATAACATGCTGTACATGATAAGTATATGTTATTTGTCAATTTAAAAAAAGTTTTGGTCCAAAATGAGCCAAATAGACCAATTCTAAGCATCTGCGTGGACACATGCTTTCCCGCTCTTAATTCTGGCTCCAGGAGCAACTACCTTCGTTTGTGCCTGATTTTGGTTCTCACAGTCACTTCTTAACTCAAAGAATATATTTTTATCACTATTTCTTCATTTATCAACTTTAGAAATGATCTATTATACTCCCCATTGCAAAAACTGAACAGTTAGCCGCTTCCTTGAAATCCCCAATACCTCCCAGTTTTCTATTCTTGTGTTTTTAGGTTTTCCCTTGGTTACCTCTGTAACTTTAAATAAGATACCTAAAGTTCACGTTTCCTTGGCTTTCGGAGGAGCCTCTTCACTCCTGGGTATGCGAGATGAGACTATGACGTTCCTTCCCTTTGTTTTCCACCCTCCTCCCTTTTCCTCCAAACTTCTGTCTTAAATGGTCAAGCCTGATAACACGTTTACATTTATAATTAAGCCTTCTGTGTTTCTTCTTTAGGATGTGTCTAAAAGTTGAAAATCGATACAGAGAGTGTATGTAAATATTACTAACTGCAGAGCTGGGATCACCTCTCATTTTCTAAAGGTCACATGGCTCTTGCCACTTGCTCATGAGACTTCCCAGCATTAAGAGCAAATGGATTCTCTTTTCTCACATTCCATCACTTGCTCAAACATCACGTCCTTTCTGTATTTTAGACCAGCAGTCCCCAACCTTTTTGGCACCAGGGATGGTTTTCATGGAAGACGATTTTTCTGTGGACTGGGGGTGGGGGGTGCTGTGGAGCTCAGGTGGTGACACGCGGCCCATTTCCTACCAGGCCTTGGCCCCGGGGTTGGGAACCGCAGTTTTAGACAATGACTTTTTCTAGCTTTTCTCACACGTTTCTAATAAACTATTTTTTTCTTATTAAGAGAAGAAAAATATACCTACTTTTAGCCTACCACCAGTACTTCCTATAATAGCTTCTTACATTATCTGTTACTGTTGGGAATCTATTCTCTTTTTCAAAAAACATTTTTCTTGGAGCTTCTTTCGAAGCCTGCTACATGGCTATTGTCCTGAGATTTCTCTTCACTGGCCTGGACTGTTTCTTGTATTACGTGTTCTTGTGTTGTCCTTCCTGCTGGAGCACATCCTCAAGGAGTTTCCTCAGAACAAGTGCGTGGAAGATAAATGATCCACTCTGCCTCGCCCTTGATGGACAGTTTATCTTCTAAGTTCAAAATCAACCTTCTCTCAGAACTCTAAAGGCATGTTCCACCGATTCCCAACATTGAGTGCTGTTGGTGAAAAGGCTTAGCCTGGTACTGCACTCATTCCTTGGCTTCTCTTTTTGTTCTCTAGCTCAATGTTTCATCAAAGAGTCATGTCTGTCAGTTTCCTAAAAGTCCCTCTCATATCCCCAACTAATTACTGTCCCTCCTGGCCACCAAAGATAACAACTACTTCTGTTCATGATAATTACTTTCTTGCTAAACAAGCATCCTCAAGCCCCCATAGTTTATTTTTGCCTGTTTTTTTAAATCTTCTGTGTCTGACTTCTTTTGCTTAATATTATACTTATGAGATTCATCCATGGTTGTATGTAGCTATAATTCATTCTGTGTCGTTGCTATAATATTCCTTTGTATGACTGTATCACATAACGTTGATAGACAGTTGCTTTTAGTTTTCAAGCAATTACAAAAAGAGTCATGAACAGTCTCGCACAGGGCACTGGGTCCCCTACGCACACACGTCTGATGAGCAATAGCTAAGAGTGAGAGAGCGTCTACTGTATTTCAGCAGATAATGCCGAACTCTTTGCCAAAGTGGTTCTAGGCCGACTGACGGTGTGTGAAAGGTCCACATCTGAGAACTGTCTGGGAGCTGTTCCACATCCTCATCAACACTTGGTATCATCAACAGTTTAATTTTTAACCCTTCTGCTGAGTGTATGGCATTATTCCACTGTGGTTTTAATTTGAGTTTCCCTGTTGAACAATGACATTGAGCGCTTTTTCCTATGTTCATTGGAAAGGTTATTTGGATACCCTCTTTTGTGACAAGGTAATTCTGTTTATCTTTATCTTATTGACTACAGTTCTTTATACATTCTGAACAAGAGACTTCTGTCATATCTTCTCACATTCTATGTTTATCTTTTCAGTTTCTTGATCATGTTTTTTAATAAACAGAAGTTCTTAATTATTTTTTTTTATTTCAGCATATTATGGGGGTACAGATGTTTAGGTTACGTATGTTGCCCTTTCCCCCCCTCCCCAGAAGTTCTTAATTTTAATACAAATTTATCAATCTTTTATGATAAATGCTTTCTATGTCTTGTTTAAAGAAGTCCTTCCTTACCCCAGAGATCATGAAGAAATTCTCCTATATTATCTCCAAATAGCTTTATTGTTTTATGTTACACATTTAGAGCACTTCAACTAAGACTGATTTTTGTGCACAACGTGAGGCTGGGGTAAAATTTCACTTTTTCCCCAAATGAATATTCACGTGTCCATGTATCGAAAAGCCTATCCTCCCCCCACTGCTCCGTAAGGCCAGCACCGAGGCCCGAACGTGTGTGGTTCTGTTTCTAGGTTCTTTGTTGTACCTCCCTGCGTCCACACTGCACCACCTGGTCACCACGGTTTTCTATTAATGGTAAGTCTTCACATCTGGCAGAGGGAGTCCTCCTCCCTTTTTCTTCAAGGGTGTCTTGACCATTCTAGGACCTTTATTTTTACATACAAATTTTATAATCAGCTTGTTAATTAAAAAGAAAAAAGATGGCTGAGATTTAGACTGTAATCAATCTAGACAGTTTGAAAATGACACTTCTAAAGTATTAAGTATTCTAATTCATGTACATATGTATCCTATCATATTTAAGTTTTCTTTATTTTTCCTAATTCTTTTAGCTTTTTGCACACAGATCTTTCACATTTTGTTAGATTTTCTTTGCCTAGATATAATAATTAGTTTTTTCACCCTACTTTAAATGGTATATTTTTCAAATTTTCCTTTTCCATGTGCTGCTAGTATATATTAATACAAATGCAGTTGATTTTCGTGGGGAAGAGTATATTGACCCCATATCCTGCAAAGGTGCTAAACATACCCTTTAATTTAACAAAAGGTGGACTACCAAGGTGGGCCTAATCTAATCACAAGAGCCCCTTAAAAGCGGAGTTTGCTCTGGCTGATGGGAAGAGGGGGAAGCCAGAGAGCTCTGAGTCGTGGGAAGGACTGAGCGTGCCACTGCTGCCCACCCCTGGACGGGGTCACTTGAGAGCCTCTAGGAGCAGAGAGTAGCCCCTGGCTGACAGATGGCAAGGAATTGGGGACCTCAGAACTACAGTTGTAAGGAACTAGACTCTGCCAATAACCTGAACGAGCTTGGAAGCAGATTCTTCCTAAAGCTTCCTTATAAGAGCCCAGCCCAGCCAACATTTTTTTTTTTTTTTTTTTTTTGAGACAGAGTCTGGCTCTGTTGCCCTGGCTAGAGAGTGCCGTGGCATCAGCCTAGCTCACAGCAACCTCAAACTCCTGGGCTCAAGCGATCCTCCTGCCTCAGCCTCCCGAGTAGCTGGGACTACAGGCATGCACCACCACACCCAGCTCATTTTTAAATTTTTTGTAGAGACAGGGTCTTGCTATATTGTTCAGGCTGGTCTCAAAATCCTGGTCTCAAGCAATCCTCCTGTCTCGGCCTCCCAAAGTGCTGGGATTACCGGTGTGAGCCACTGAACTCAGCCAGCCCAGCCAACATCTTGATTTCAGCCTTGTGAGATGCTGAGAACCCAGGCAAGCCCACCCAAACTCTGACCTACAGAGATAATAAATGGGTATTGTTTTAAACAACTAAGTTTGTGGTAATTTGTTACATAGCAATAGAAAACTAATGCATTCTCTCTTCTGTACGCTTCTGCTCTTTCGTCTCTCCGGACTCCATTCTGGGTATTTTTTTGCCAACCTGTCTCCCGGGTCACTAATTCTCTCTTCAGTTATACCTAAAATGCTGTTAAATACATTACATTTCATAATTCAATTACTACAGTTTTAAGTTCTAGAATTTGTTGAGTTTTTTTAAAGGTCTTCATTTCTTCATCAAAACTTTTCATCTTGCCTCTTATCGCCTTGAACATAGAACATCGCACCTATTTAGAAATGTGGATCTAATAACGCCAGTATTAGATCTGGATCTGTTTGTCTTGTCTGCTGTTTCCGCAGGACTTTGTTTATGTTGTCTGATCTCCTTGTGCCTAGTTATTTTTGATTGTGTACTGGACCTCACAACTGTAAAACTGTTTGCTATCCAGAAATAATTTTATCTAGTGTGATACTATCTTCCTCCAGAAAGAATTTACATTTACCGTTGCTGGGTATCTGGGGACACGAGCATTTAGAACTAAACTCTGCACAAATTCAGCCAATGAGGTGATCTGAAGCTAAGTGGCAGTGCCTGCAAGGGCCTATCTCGGGGCCACCTTTATTTCTAGAAGGCAGCTTTTATCGGTCCCAACACAAGGCAAGGAAGTTCACTAGGCCTCCTTTAAGGGCTCTGGACTTTAATCCATCTCCTAGACACAAGGCAGCCCAAAATACTACCCAATCTCTCACCTGCCCCTTCCAGAATGCCCCCAAGGCAAAGACAGACCCGAATGCTGAGCTCTCCTCACTGGGCCTCTGTACTTCCCTGGATCCTGACTTAATAATTCTTCGCTAACTTACGAGCTCTCCAAGGGCAAATCTGAGCGTGGGGGAGGGGTGGGAATGCTGGGAGCAAACTGGAGCAGCTGTTCACAGGCCCACCGTTAATCCACAGCCCTGGTTTCGGCCCCTCATTTCACCCTCATTTTCTACACCGTCGCCTCTGTGCCCATGGCTTCTTTGGGGTTCCACTGCAGACAGGTTCTCTTCCTCGTCGCAAATCCCTCGTCTGCTTATTCTTACTTCCCCTGTTGTTTCATCTGTATCAAGATTCCAACTACGTTCTACATTTTACACATTTACTAAAACTCTCATCTACTCATTACCATCCTTGTTCCCTTTGTTTAGGTGTCTGGTCTACTGTCTTAAATCAGAAATTCCAAACTACTCATTACAGGTGAAAACATTAAGGCCCACAAAGAAACAGTGACTTGCCCAGGTCACAGAGAACCACTGCTGTGAGGATCAGAGCTGGATTCAGAACCTACGTCTCCTGAATCACACCCACCCTATGCCTTATGCCATTTGTCTCCTTTATCATACAAATTTTACTATAAACATTGTTTTTATTTATTTATAATAGAAAATAAAACAGTATTAGGACCAGGCCAATGCTCATGCTTGTACAGAACTAGAGGAAAAGAAAAAGGAATAAAAGCTATACTGATTATTTCTATACTATTACTATAGTGTATATAATATACATTGTATATTATATATATACTAATATTAAAGCTATACTGATTACAGCTATACTGTAATTGTTACTTCTAAGTACTGCCAGACTGAATATTAAATTTTTTTTAAAAGGTTGAACATTTCATAGAACTGTTTCATAAACTGAGTAATCTTTACTTTCTGGTTGAACAACTTGAGATTTTTAAAATATTATTTATTATTATTTTTTATTTTTTAGAGACGGGCTCTTGCTCCGTCACCCAGGCTGGAGTGCTGTGGCATGATCATAGCTCACTGCAGCCTCGAACTCCTGGGCTCAAGTGATCCTCCTGCCACAGCCTCCTGAGTAGCTGGGACTGCAAATGCCACCACCACGCACGGCTTGAAGAACTTGAGACTTTACAAGGAGAAAGAAAAACTGAATATAAATATGGAAGAAATGTACATATATTTTCCCCAATCTTGCAATTACTTAATTTTACTATATTACTTAGTTGATATTTATTAATACTTCAAAATGATAAACATTTTAAAACTTATTTCCTAATAAATTTTACTAATGTTTTTAAGGAACAAAAACCTAGAAACAAACAAATCAAAGACATCTATAAAAACAATTCAAAACTAGGAGTCAGAATACTTTATTCTGGTTCCAGCTCTTCCATTTACTCCTGTAAACGTCCCCGGCCCTGCCTGCGCTTTGGTTCATCTGCACACCTGCCCTAGGTCTTCATGAAGCTCCAATTTATACAGAAGATTAACTAGTTGTATAAATCATACACTGGTGCTATTATGATATTTTATTTCTCAAAAATGTAAAAACACACACGCCCCCCTGTATTAGTTTCCTATTGCTACTGTAACAAGTTACCACAATTTACTGGTTTAAAACAACACATATTTATTATCTTATAGTTCTGGAGATCAGAGTCCAAAATGGGTCTTAAACGGGGCTGAGATCACGATGTCAGCAAGACCACGTTCTCTCTGGAGGCTCGAGGGGAGCATCTGCTCCTGCCTTTTCCGGCTCGAGCAGCCGCCTACGCTCTCGGCTGTGGCCTGTGTCGCTCCAGACTCTGCTGCCATCGCATCATCTGTGATCACGACCGTCCTCGTTTCTTTTTATACGAAGAACCCCCTGCTAATCCTAATCCAGGACGACCTCCATCGCAAGATCACTGATTTGATCACATCTGCAAGGTTCTCTTCACCACATGAAGTACATGCTCACAGATCCCGGGGGTCAGGAGGTGGGCATCTCTGGCAGGGCCATTACGCTGCTATCACACCCCCAAAAGATCATGGATAGATGATTTTAAAATACAACAGTGACAAAAGGAAGTTCGAATCATCAAACCAATTAAAGGTATAATGGCAATGTTTTAAGAAGGAATATGATAGAAAACCCAATTCCTCTTGTCAAAGTAGTAGCTAACCTACTGTTGAGTTTATTTTAAGAAAAGTAAGCTTTTTTTGTTAAAACAGGATGTGCCATAACCAGATTGCTTCCTGATTCCACTTGGTGCCTCGCAGCCTGGTGAAGGATAGACACAAAAGAGAAAGAGGGAAAAGGAAGCTAAAATCACGTACGAATTGTTCACTTTCCCCATTAGAACGTAAGATGGGAGGACACCATAAAACTGAGCATCAGTTATAGCTATGAAAATTAAAACTGTTCTTGAACACAACCGTTGTCTTACAGAGAGATAAAGACAAGTAACAGAGAATTTTCTAATAGCATTTAGTGAATATTTACTCATTATTACTAAGATTCTAAAGAGAGGTTAGGTCAGAGTCCTGGTCATATCAAAAAATATCGGTGGTTCAAAGTAATCAACAAACCTTTCCTCAGTACAAGCATTTGGGACCAAAAGTACAAATCTTTGGTCCCAAAAGCCATCAGCTGGGTTTTAAGCCCAGGCCTGTCACTGACACCCTGTGAGATGGGGAGAAGTCAACAAACCTTCTGAGTCCCCATTTCACCATTTATACAATGAGGTTTACGGCAGAGTTCACAGTGACTAGATAATGTTTTCATTGCTACTAACTTTCAAAACAAGTGAATGACAAGCCAGTTGGGATAAACGAAGCCCATGTTTAAAACGGTTACCTGTCTACAGCCATCAATGACCGCCCCCAGCTAGACCTTTGCTATTGCCTGCTGCTTGCTACCTCTCTTTCTCCTCTCTCTCACGCGCATGCGCCAAATTATCTGTGTCAAATTACCATCTAATTCCAAATAAGAGATGGATTATAAATAAAAAGAATATTTTGTTGTTTACAACTTTTTATTACCATCCAAGTTTCCTAATGTGAACGACCCACTGACTTTAACATTTCTTTTGGCACAACACTGGATCTCAGGACCAATACAGCTGTTACCATTTGGAAGTTAAGATCATCACTATTTTAGACACAGGCTGGCATTCCTTCCAAACAGCCCCTCTCCCCTGTTAGTTTTTCTCGGCAGCTCTGGACTGCAATCTCCTCTTAGCTCCCAGGGCCTTCAACCACCTGAGCTGAAGAAAACAACTGATTTCCCTGATCACGTGTATCTGCAACAGAGGATCCGTTAAAACCACTGATGATGACTCTCTAAGCTCGACAGTTTTACGTGTAAACCTCAGCTCTCCCGCCAGAACATCCCAATGAGTTCTCTTTCGTTTTGAATCCCTCTTCCTACTAGATGTAAACATCAGATGTTTAGCTTCATCGCAGTTTCCTTTAGATACAAAGATAATCTTGTTTTCATTGACCAAAAAAAAAAAAGGAGTTTTGCCCAGAATAAAGTTTGGGAAGTGCTGATAACTGTAGTCTAGAAAACATGTGAAAAACTTTACCTTTAGCTGGCCAGTGATGTCGCGGCAGCTGACTGTCTTACCATGCAAGAGACTAAGGTTCAGGGTCAGACTAACGGTTCTGACGTGCTGGGCTGGACACAGAGTTGAAGTGAGACACCAAGGGAGAGACGGCCAGCCCAACCCTCACACGGCATCCCTTCCTGGTTATCCATGGAGTGACAATGACACTGACTGCCTCGTCCCGCCAATGAACGGCAGGCACTGCAAAGATGGTGCCTGGAATGAACAGGAGTGATTGGGGATAAAAGGGGGAGGGGGGAAAGGTGGCCACGATGAAGAAATGAATAAAACGCCAAATTTCTGTTACAGCTCACTGTCATACCTATTACTCTGCTATCATAACGACAGGCGAAATGAAAAAAAAAAAAAGAAACAGAGAAACAAAAAAAAAAAAAAAAAAAAAAAAAAAAAAAAAAAAAAAAAAAAAAAAAGAAAAATTGCCGCCTATTCAAATTTATGCAGCATTCTAAGAATCTGCGTTTGTACCCTACGGCCTGACTACATATAACTAGAGCAACAGGTTGGTTCAATTTAGCTCATAAACCTGAAACAAAGAGTACTGCTCAACATCAGTATTTCTAAACTCTGATGATTCAGTTTTATTTTCATTATAGCGAAAACTTAATCCATGCTATCGAAACAGACCACACGTACCAAACAATCCCCTGGGCCCCAGAGCCGATGGGTTTCAGCTGCTGGTAGCGCTTCAGGACGGTGAAGGTCGAGTCCGCCACCTGCACGCTGTAAAACTGGCCGTCACAGTCGCTGTCACTCATGATGCGTGTCATGCAAGGTTCCACGGCTGGCAAGGTGTCAAACTCCTTCAGAGAAAAACAAAATGTGCGTTCTCACTGAAATTGTATGCACACAGTTCACTTAATAGCTTCTTAAACTCATCGGTATGTAAGACAACGTGGCTATTAAGTTGATAAACTCAGTTGCACCAAGTTCTGAACTTGATTAAGCAAGACACAAAAAAATGCAAAGACATTTCAGTGGTATAAGACTATTATAAAAGGAAGAAATTTTGAGCCCAGCAAGACCACATTTTAAGGGTTTGGATTAGAAAAGAACAACCTGTGGGGAAAAGAACTGACACATTACTATCGGCCACGAAAAGACTACATCACTGTACACTCCCATCAGCTTGCCTCCCGAGGGACCAGTTTACGCCTAGCCGTCTCAACCAGAGATGGGGCGATGTTCCAGACGATCACTTCTAGGTTCCTAATGAAAAGCAAATGGACCAGTCTTCTGCTAAGTGAGGTTAAGGTGATGAACCAGAAAGCAAGATTCATACGCCAAGTGACAGGCGGTTAGAGGACTGGTGACACTGCTGTGCTGTGCGTGCCCAGGGTTGTGCTCCCGTCTCAGGAGGGGGCCCGGTGCTGGCCTGCAGCCCCCGAGTCCCGTAACACCATGGGGATTCGGTATAGAGATCCGCATACGGAGAACTCTGCTGTGAGCCATGGTCAGCACTATCAACACTATGAAGTTTATTCACGAGCGTCTGAGTATAAACTGGCACCCCCAGAAAGCAGCACTGAAACCACAGGGTCTAGGCGGCCGGCGACGGTTCCCACTCTGCAGGAGCCAGGGTGATTTTACACGGAAAATAAGCAAGCAGAAATCAGGGGGCGATTACATTTACGTGGCTCCCTGGCTCTTGTCTGATGACGTTTATTTAAAAGTCAGCAAGTGGAAAAAAAAAAAAGAGTCAGCAAGTGGTTTATTTTGGTCTTTTTTAAAATTATAAAGCCTACAATAAAATCATATATGTGAACATCCTATATCGCCTAAAAAAACAAATTTTATCCTACAGCTCCATCAAATTCCTTGATTTTCCTTCTTTTTTTTTTGAGACAGAGTCTCTCACTCTCTTGCCTGGGGCGAGTGCCCTGGCGTCAGCCTAGCTCCCAGCAACCTCAAACTCCTGGGCTCGAGCAATCCTACTGTCTCAGCCTCCCGAGTAGCTGGGACTACAGGCATGCGCCACCATGCCCGGCTAATTTTTTCTATATATTTTTAGCTGTCCAATTAATTTCTTTCTATTTTTTTAGTAGAGACGGGGTCTTGCTCTTGCTCAGGCTGGTCTCGAACTCCTGAGTTCAGAACGATCTGCCCGCCTCAGCCTCCCAGAGAGCTAGGATTACAGGCGTGAGCCACTGCGCCTGGCCAAATTCCTTGATTTTTTATTCTACCATGTAATATTTAACATCTACTCAACGAGTTTTTTGCAGTGATGATTTGTATTTCAACACAATAGTGTTGAGAATTTTCCTTAAATACGGAAATAAATTAATAACATCTAAAACAAAGAACTGAAGTCAAATTAATAATTTCTCGAGCTGACCACTGCTCTGTTTTTCTCACCGTTCCCAGGGTGGTGGCTGCAGTCGCAGTTGCTAGTCTGACCAGCTGCTCCTGCCGAGAGCTGTCAGCACTGGTCAGGGAGTGACTCCAGGGACACCACACCACATTCGATGCTGGACAGACACCCACTCACGACGACCCGCACAGCGGGATTATCAGCCCCGAGTTACACTGGAGCAACCCAAGGCTGAGCAAGCTGGAACACTTGCCCAGGCCGCACTCCTGGGAGGGGACTCGGGAGCTGACCTGGGCTGCCAGGTCACTGTGCCCTGAGCTCCAGGAAGGGGAACGGGTCTGTGTCCTTCACCATGCAGCTCAGACTCCGCAGACAGGGAGGCACTGGTGCCTGGGAGGGTGGCGCGTTCAATAAACCTTTGCTGATCTGACCCGTACGATGACCTGTAACAATTTCCCACAATACTGTCCATTTTACTGACATCTGAAGGAATACCCTTTTCTAGAGATGAACTTATTTATAGTTTGCAAGAGGCTGAAACAATTCAACTCAACATTCACGGGGTGCCTTTGGACAAGAAAGTGGTAAGTACTATAGGCAATACACCATGGTCAGGCAGGAACTAGTCTTTTTTTTTTTTTTTTTTTTTTTGAGACAGAGTCTCACTCCGTTGCCCGGGCTAGAGTGCCGTGGCGTCAGCCTAGCTCCCAGCAACCTCAAACTCCTGTGCTCAAGCGATCCTACTGCCTTAGCCTCCCGAGTAGCTGGGACTACAGGCATGCGCCACCATGCCGGGCTAATTTTTTCTATATATTTTTAGTTACCCAGCTAATTTCTTTCTATTTTTAGTAGAGACAGGGTCTCACTCTTGCTCAGGCTGGTCTCGAACTCCTGACCTTGAGCAATCCTCCCGCCTCGGGCTCCCGGAGTGCTGGGATTACAGGTGTGAGCCACCGCGCGCCCGGCCATGGAACTAGTCTCGAAGCAGCATGTAATTCTCTATTGGGGGTAGAAGTGTGAGGAGCAAATCTATTATCCATATTATAATACAAGGTAAGGGCCATAAGCAAAATGTAAACAAAATCAAAAGGCAAAAGAGATCCTACCCTCTGGCAGGGGTACAGAAGACAAGGAAGGCTTCATGGAGGAGGTGGCATCTGCCTTAGATTATTTTGTCAGAGCTGGACAGCAGAGGCACAGAGCTCAAACTGACTGTGTCCAGACATGGTGAATTGCTCAGCTTGGCTAGGAGGATAAGTGCAAAGGATGAGAGACAGACTCGGCAAAGACGCAGGCACCCACTACAACCTGCTCTACTGGGGGCAGCTGCTCCTCTGCAATATTATAATTGCACCAGCAACACTGGTCATTTCAAAACATTTACTGAGCACCCACTGCAGACGGGGTCCTGTGCCAGAACACAGCGCCTGCCCTCAGGGAGCCCATACCCAGGAAGAGACCCCACACATGGAGGGTCCTAAACCCCAAAGGATAAAAAAGATTAGGGGTTACGGGGTGGAGAAGTAGCATCTATAGACAGGTGGAGGCACACTCTGAATGTGGTAAGTCATTTGAGATTTAGTTTTGTTGGATAGAGGGAGAATGGAGCAAAGAGAGAAAATGAGGCCAGATCACCATGAGCCCGGGAGGAGCCATCTGGGCTCGGTCCTGAGGGCCGTGGGAGCCATCAAACCACCAGAGGTGCGCGCAGGTGCTGAGATATTCCAAGATTCATTCCTCCTGTCCTCGTCCTCGCTTTAGTAACAGAAGCTTCCCCTTTCCTGTGGCACAAATGGCTGTTCAACTAGAGACAATATCTGGCAGCTCTCCCAGCAGCCAGGTATGGCCAGTTGACCAACTTTTGGCCAAAGAAATGTGAGTAGAAGGAACGTGTGCAACTTCCGCATCACATTTGTTTTTGCAGAAAGCTGCCTGCTCTCCGAATCTATCTTTCTCCCTTGCTGCTAGCTGAAGGATCAGCTGTCACAGACCCAGAGACGGAAGCCACATGCTGTTGACGGTAGAGCTGCCCACCAGCCGGATTCCTGAAGGATCTTGTGGCACAGAGCTGCCCCCAATCCCAGGCCACCTGCCCATGTTGGGACTGACACAAATCAACCTCAACCCCGTCGAGCAGCCTGCAAGTCTCTGCTACAGTTGCCTGTAACCTATGCTAGTAAGTACAATGTTAGCTTAGCTTCTTTGATTTTTGGGAGTACATTCAATCATGTTAGGTTCTAGAATTATTAACATAATTTCATCTCAAGATTTAAAACAATTCTAAAATTAAAATAAGTTGCCCTTATTAGGAAGCAAAAAAAATCACCTAAGAGAGAAGCTGTCAAAGCTACCTTCTCTGTCAAGCTTCGGCTTCATGAGAGCAAGAGAAAGAACCTGAGGGTAACCTGAGAAAGCATGTAATTTAGCTATTAATGAGTCGAATGTTGAGATTATATCTCAACAAAACAGACCATCGAGTGGGGCTCAGAAGACAGTTTACGAATTGGGGAGCACACGAAGTCTTCATGCAACCACACAGGCGGCGCTGTGCTGCGCTGGCACCACCATCGGTCCAGCACGGACTCCCTCTGCGCTGTTTCTGCGCGGCGCAGCAACCACCGGCCGTGCCACAACAGCTTCCGCAGGTCTGCCTTCCTCCCCCAGGCCACGAGCTCCTCAAAAGTGGGCAGGGAAAGCAGTGAATGAGTATAGGGAGACACGGGTGGATGTGCAGAAAGGCTTCCTGGAGGAGGCAAGACCGGAGCTCAGGTCTGTTCACAGTATCAACCAGAGCATGAAGAGATGGGTACTTCCACACATTGGTCAGAACTGTAAATTGGTAAAACGTTTTTTGGAAGGAACATAGGTAATAGCTAATGAAAATTTTAAATGCACATGAATCCTAACCTGACAACCATAATTCTATAAATGTATCTGACAAATATATGTGTCCAAGTATTCAAAGATATTTGTGCAAGGATGTTTGTAGCACTTTTCTTGCAATAGGCAAAAAAAAAAAAAAAAAACAAAAACAAAAACAGAACTAACCTAAAATGTACATTGTGGACTGACTGAATAAATCATGGCATAAAAGTACAATAAGGCCATTAAACAGTGGCATAAAAGTACAATAAGGCCATTAAACAGAACGCAAGGACTTTATGTATTGATATGGAAAGACGTCTAAGATATATAAAGGAAAGGAAGCAAGCTGAAGAAGAGTGCACATAATAAATGGTAATCTACATAAAAAGACACACACACACCATGCCAGGAAGTATAGAGAAATAGTGGGAAATGAGAAACTTTCACTCTTCTCATTGTAACTTTCTGTTCTGATTTTTTTTTTAAAAACGTGCACATATTTCACATTAAAAAACTGATTAAACAAAAAATTTTAAAAGAAGAGCTGCAGAATGATCAGATCACTCTGACACAGGCATGGAGGACGGGTCTGAGGCAGGTGAGACTGGGGGCAGGAGAGTGGCCCGGGGTCCACGTCCGCCTTCATAAGCACTCTCTCAAAAACCTGTGAGGGGCACTGTTACTACCCCTACTCTGCCAGTGAGGAAACACGTTTGAAGACAGTAAGGGAGCTGCCCCAATCCCAGCATGGCCCAGAGTTGAATCCAGGTGGTTTGACCACAACATTCACGTTCCTCCCAACACACCACTCTGACAGCTCTAGTTTTATTTAGAAAGCAAAGCCCTGTGTCCAAGGCTGGTCAGGACCAGGCCTTCACGTTTCATCCTGCTGGCTTCCCCTGCCGGAACACTTTTTCTCCTGATGATGAAGGTGAGCCAGTGATCTACAGATTCAATTCAACCTTTAATCACAATGATTTCAAAATACCCACCTGACAGCTATGATTAAAAGCAGATTCTTACCATCACTCTTTAATACTTGTTATTGAAATTTTTTCATCAAATTGTTCTATTTTCCTACTTTAATTCTTAAGAAAAATACCTTAGTACAACAACACAACTTCTCTTTGATAATCGAGAACCTTTCGGTCTCCCAGGGCCATCCTCCAGACATCAGTTCCTAAGCTACCGTGCACACTATGCTACAGAGTAAGAACTAGTATCTGGTTATCGCCTCACCTACTGTTGGCTCCCAAGGACCCAGCGAGGACCCTCCCCACCAGCCCTCTTTCATCCACCAGGGCCTGTTCATTCTCCCCCTTTCCAGCCACACCCACAGTGCCCTGGGTAAGGCCTTCTCATTGCTCCCGGGACCCAGATGCAGCAGAAGTGCTCTCCAGTCTCCATTCTGGATGCGTGCAAACCACTGGACACACGCCACCTTAGGAAGAGAGATCTGTTTACACGAGGAGCTGCACACAAATGTTCATAGCAGCTTTATTTGCAATAGCTCAAAAGCAGAAACAATCCAATGTCCTTCAGCGCATGAATGGTTAAACAAACTGCTGCACATCCATAGCGTGGACTACTACTAAGCAATTAAAACAACCAAACTCCCGATCCACATACACGTAACGACTTGGGTGGCTCTTCGGGCATTATATTTAGTGAAAAAAGCCGATCTCAAAGGTCACATACTGTAAAATTCCATTTATACAACATTCTTGCAATGACAAAATTGTGGAGATGCGGAACAGATTAGTGGCTGCCAGGGGTAAGGTGGCGTGGCTTTAAAGGGGTGGCACAAGGAGATCTTTGGGATGATAAAACAGTTCTGAACCTTGACTGTGGTGGCGGCGTTTACACAAGTCTCCACATGTGATTAAAAAATGACAAGAACTGTACACACATTGTACCAATGCCAAGTTCCTGGTTTTGATACTGTATCATAATTATGTAAATATACAACCATTAGAGAAAACTGGGTGAAGGGTACGTGGGACCTCTCGGTACTACTTTTGTAACTTCTTGTGAATTTATACTTATTTCTAAATAAGGAATTTTAAGAAGAGAGATTTGTTGAAAGTACACAGTGATCATACCATTGTCCTGTTTGAATTCCTTCAACAGGACTGACTGCCTGACAACAAGATGCGGTTCCTTGGCACAACATAGCAGGCCCTCCGGCCCACCCTCTGGCAATGTCAAACCACCTGGGATCAGCGGACACACCGGCTACTGCGCACCTCAGACCTCGAGCTGTTCCATCTGCCTGAAACGACTTCCCTGTCCCTTTTGCTCTCCTGGTCAACCTTCGTTCTCCTTCAAAATCTAGTTCAAGCACCTGCCTCTCTTCTGAGTTTTCTTCTGCTTCCTTTTCCTTCGAACCGTGCCGAGCATGGCCCCTTTCTACCGCTCGATCTGTATTTGTTTTACGTTGCATTGCAGGTCCACCTCCACTGCTACTCGGTGAGTTCCTTAAGGGCCAAAAATGTGTCTGATTTATTTCTCAATCCTCTACTAATTACACAGAGGGTGCCCAGTAAATGTCTGTTAAAGGCAAAAACTAAGCACAATAAATGTGGCAGGGCAGAGTGGAGCAGTGGTTAAGATCAGGACCCTGGAATTAGACTCCCGGTGTGTCTGCCATTCATTTGGGTGACCTGGGGCAAGCGAATGCACTCATCTGTAAAATCGGGACGGGCACAGAACCTCAGGGTGTCTCTAGACAGAAGCACACAGCCCACCTAGGAAGCCATCTTGACATAAGTATGCACCCTAAATCGGACCACACCTTGTCTAGATCCAGCTATTAATTTTCAGCAAATAGAGAGACACATTAAATCACACTGCAGAGATGCAATCAGTTACCAACTATGGAAATGCTGCTAAACAACCCAACTGCTTCAACAAATAAACTACAAGGAAAACAAAAAAGAAATAGAAGTGAAATCTACAGATTAAAAGAAACTTAAAAGACATATCAACCAATCACAATGTATGGACCTTATCTGGATCCACCTTCAAACTATTAATATTAAAGAAACTGTAAAATTCATGGCACAACTAGAAATTTGAATACTGACTGGTTATTTGATGATATTAAAGAATTATTGGTTTTTGAAGTTTAAAAGAGTCCTTATTTAAAGACATACATTGAAAAATTTATGGATGAAATAATATGATACTCAGGATTTGCATGAAAATAATATAGAGGTAAATGTGTAAGTGGAGGGTGTTACGGATGAAGTAAGATTGGCCAGAAGTTAGTGAGTGTTGAAGCTGGACACTCGATTTCTGTATATGTTTGAAAGTCCTCATAATAGACAGCTAAAATAAAAAGACTGATATTGAAACTAGTTCATACAATCAATTACAAATTATTAAGGCCAAATAAAAATTATTAAGAACGAATTATTCTTAAGGCAAATTATATAAAAATGGCACCTTCCTCACCAAGTGTGAAGTATAACTACTGTACATATTTAGACCAAAAGTAGCTGCCCTAGTGCCAAATTAATACTCTAAAGAAATAAATCTGGCTTTTATCTTATGCATCATGAAAACAATTGGTTTACTCACCATTAATTGCTTCATCTGGCACTTTTCTTTACCCAGAAAATTAAGAAGATTTTAAATAGACAAGTTCAAGTATACTTTCTAACATCTATTTAGGGGACGAAATAAACAGGTTTTAATCTGTCAACAAATTATTTTAAAGTCCTGGCACCATGCAAATTAAATTCCCAGGAAAATCAAAGCTCTCCAGAGAAGACTATACAAAATAGGATTATTTTTAGCCCTACAGGATCCTTTTGAAGGAAAAAAAGGTTAAATGGAGGAAAACATTGAATAGATGTTCTTCCAGAACACAGTAAAAGCCAACAGAGAATACTCAGAGCCAAGGGACCCAGGAAAGAATGTTTTGGGGGGGGGGGGCCTGGGTTCAAATTCCGCTTACCAGCTACTTGCTATGAAGCAGACGACTGCAATCCCATGAGTCTCTATTTCCCCCTTGTAAAAGTGGGTTTCACAGCTGCTAATCACAGGGCTCCAATGACAACCAAATGAGTACCAAATGAGCACCGGGCTGGTACCCAGGCAAGCAGGGCCTCCCCTGGCCTTAGGCTACCTTTCCAGCTCATCGCAGCTCCTCCCTCCCACACAGCCTGTCCTGGAGGTTGACTATCCTGCAACCAAGCTGAGGGAGGTCTGTATTTGGCTGGAATCACAGTGTTTTAAAAAAATTTTAATTAACTATTGCCAACATTTAAAAATCAGAAGAGCATAAATACAAATTTGGAATTCTTCCTTCTTCTAGAAAATTGCTGGGTGAAGTTCCGGTTCTCTGGGGTCCCCGCCACTCTGTGCCCTTATACCTGGCCCTGCAGGCTGGTTCCCAGCTCCACGCTGAGCTAAGATCTTCCCTCGGCCCCGCCCTTTCTCACTTCTGTGCCTCTCCCTGCCCAGCAAATTTCTCATCACCTCAAGGCCCACCCGCACCACCCATCACCTCCTCCACGTTTCCACCACGCAGCCCGGCTGTCTGCGTGCCTGCCTCCCCGCTGAGCTCCTGGACTCTCTGGGGGAAGGGACCCTGTTGCTATTCCTTTCTGTCCCTAGGGCCGAGCATTAAGTGTGACCTAGAAAATGCAGAATTCAGGAAAAGTCTCCTGAATGTGTGGAAGAAAGCTAGAGCTAAACTATTACAAAAATGTAATATTTTGTATCACAGCTTGTTCTGACAGTTACCAAATAAAGGGGTCAAGGACATTAAAATGTTTCACAAAATGAGAAGAAGCTTCCCTCTGCTTACAAGTGTCACAAGTTAGAAGTCACTACACGAACAGGTAAAGCAGAGCCAACAAGCAGGCAGGGTCATTCCTTAGATTGCTCATTCATTCACTGAACTGATACTACTGAATACTTACGGTGTGCTTTCTAAGCACTGGGATAAAGCAGTGGACAAATCAGACAGCTACCTGTTTTCATAAAGTTACATCCTAGTGGGGGAGACAGAAATAAACAGGCAAATAAACAGAATAGTTTCAAACCAGAGTGAGTGCTAGGAAGGAAATTAAACAAAATAATGAAATAGAAGGGCTAAGGGAAGAACGAGGGTGGTCAAGGAAGGCCTCACCAAAAATGAGACATCTGATCAGAGGAAGGAGCCAAAAGAGCCAAAGATCTTGGAGACAACTCCAAAGATGGGAAATAGCAAGTGCAAAGGTCCTGGGGCAAATGGGGGTTGGCATGTTCAAGGCAGGTGAGCAGATGAGTGTGAGGAAGAGCAGTGTTCTGGGGTAGGGAGGAGTGGCAAGGAAGGTGGGCAGTACCTGCTCTGGGCATTGGTGCAATGACAAGGCACTGGAGGCGTGCGGGGGAGGGGTCCCTATCTCACTCGCACCCGCGAGGGGCAGCATCCCGCCCAGTTTTCCCAAATCTGCGCTGGGCTCCCGCCCAGGCGCCTTCATGCTCACACCGCCCGACAACAACCCAGTCCAGAAGAGCAGGCATTTCCCCATTTTCCCGAGGGGAAAACCAAGGGAAAGCAGGACCCGTGCCCCAGCCGAGGTCGCGGGGCCCCCGCGGCAGGACGCGGCCGCACGCCCCGCGCGCAGGAGGGATGGCGCCCAGACCCCGGGCGGGGAGCGGGCCGCAGCCCCGCCGCTGACGGCCGGTGGGAGGGGGCGACTGCCGCGTCCGGGGGCCCAGGGCGGCGGCCGCAGCGCCCCGCAGTCCCGGGCCCGCCCCGCAGCCCCCGCCGCCCGCTCCCGCGGGGCCCGGCCCGAGCAGCCCGCGGGGCCTAGCCCAGCCCGCCCGCCCGCCCGCCGGGCTCACCTCGCCTCCGCGCCGCCGCGCGCGGGGAGGGGGCGGGCGGGAGGAGCGGCGGCGCTGCGTGCTGCTCGCGGCCCGCTCGGCCGCCCGGGCTCAGCCGGCCGCCCCGCTCCGCTCCGCCCCGCCGCCGCCGCCGCAGTGGGTGTGAGGGACGCCGGGTCGCCTCGACCCTTCCGGTCCGGCTCGCTTCCCCTCCGCCGCCACCGCCGCCTCGGCGGCGCTCGGCCTGACCGACATGTGGGCCGACCAATCGTCGCGCACAGAGCTGGGCGGGCGCGGCCAATCGCGCCAGGGGGCGGACCGCTGCGGGGCGCGCGGGCGGGGCCGGGGCCGGGGCAGGGTTCGGGTTCGGGTTCGGGTTCGGGTTCGGCGGCGCCCCCGGGCCGCTCGACGGGCCTGCGGCTCCAGCCCCTGCGCGCGCGGCGCGGCCCGCTGTCCGGCAAGGGGCCGCCGCTGGCGGCCGGACGCAGAGCCGGGAGGCGGCGGCGAGGGCGCGCCGAGGGCCCGGGAGCCGAGTGCGGTGCCCCGGGAGGAGAGAGCAGCGGCGCGGGCCGTGGACTCGCTGCGCGCTGCGGCGCCCGGGAGAGGGTTTGTGGGGTCGGCCAGAGTCGGGTCGCGGCGCGGGAGGGGATGCGGACGGGCGGGAGCGTGCGCGAGGGGGCAGGGTGAGGCCTCTGCCTCAGAGGCGCAGAAGGGCGGACGCGGGAGGGGACAGGAGGGCAGTGCTGCGGCCTCCCTGGGGCCTGGAGTCCCACAACCCTGAGCTGCTTTCGAGGCAGCTCCTGGGCCCTCGGATCAGGTTCCAGCAGGCCACGGGGGCTCGAGAGATGACGGGGAGGCCGGGGCGTCGCCAGACCTGCGTGTGACCGGCGAAGGTGGATGCGAGGCCAGGGGGCTGGACACTTGGTTTTTGAAAACGCTCAGAGATCTGCGGGTGGGGTGGCGGAGCCCTGTGGCCCTGGCTCTCCCCGAAACGGGTGGGCTCCTGTCCCCCACCAGGACTTCGGGGACTGGAAGAGTTGGGGACAGTGGGTGACAGCGAATGGTTACCGTGGAGGCAGAGCAGCTGCAGAACGCCAGGGTCGGCGAGGGGCTGGGGCCAGCCGGAGTGGGGGAGAGCAGGGGGACCTTGCAGATAGGGAGGCCGGGGGGCTGGGGGCATGGAGGGCGGTTGCAGAATTTGGGGAGGGTGGCAAGCCTGTGACCCAGGTTCCAAGGGCACCGAGGGCTGGGCCAGGCTGGCAGAGCAGCAGAGGAGGGGTGGGACAGAGACAGGGATCCAGCCAAGGTGACCCCTTGGGCCGCCCTCACCTTGACCACCAGAGGGAGGTTTCTAAAATCAAGGGTGGGCTCACACCAGATGGGCCCTCGAGGCAGGCCACACTCCGGAGCTAGACTTTCCAGCAGGGATGAGCCACAGTAGTAAAGTGATTTCCAGACATGCAAGTCCTTGAAAAATTTGCCTCCTTGCTGTAGTCTGAATGTTCGTACAGGCCAAAATTCACGTTGAAATTCTAATCCCTAACGCGAAGGTGTTAGGAGATGGGGCCTTTGGGAGGTAGAGAGTAGAGCCATCGTGAATGCGATCAGTGCCCTTATCAAAAAGGCCCTGGAGAGCTCTCTTGTCCCTTCCGTCATGTGAGGACACAGCGAGAAGACTGCCGTGTTGGCACCAGGAAGGGGCCCTCACCAGACACCAAATCTGCTGGTGCCCTGATCTTGCACCTCCCGCCTCCAGAACTGTGGGAAATAAATCTGGTTTTTTATAAGCCACCCAGTCTGTGGTGTTTTGTTATAGCAGCTTGAATGGGCAAAGTTACCTCCCAAGCGCCTTTTCTCAAGAAGGATGTGCTCCATCAAAACAAACGAGGAACTGAGAAGGAAGAAGACAGATGCAGGAAACCGGAGCCCAATCCAGAAAACATGGCCAGGGGATCCCATGGAGGAGGGTGAGAAGTGACCCCGGGTGACAGCTCTGCACCAGACGTGGGGGGCGAGTGCACCATGCTGCAGCAGTGCCACGCGGGAGGTGGACTGTCATCACCAAGATGCCACTTCCATCAGGCCATCTTTAACTGATGACAGAATGCCCAGGAGAGCTTGGCCCAGGTTCTCAGCAGGACTTGTCCTGAGCACATGCTGATGAGGGTCTCTCCCTTTGTGCTCTGCTGAGGACACGCACATCACTCACAGGAGCCTCCAGCTTTTCCCCAAGAGCTGGAGGGAGGCCATGTGAGCTTAGGAGCAGAAGGTACAGGGCACCCCCACCCTGACTGTATTTCTGCTGCGTGTCCAGTACCTGGCCCACACCTGAGCCCTGCCGTGCACACGACTGTCTCTGTTTCCCAAGACTCCCTCGTGACTTTGCTCATAACCTTCCCAGAAGGGGTCTTGTCAACACCCAGAGAAGCAGAAGTCAGACCACGACCTGCAGACTGACCCGCTCACCTCCTCCCAGAGCCTTCGTCCAGCAGGGGCACTGCCACCGTCTCCTTGTGGCTCGTGCGTGCTTGCCCTCTGCTTTCAAAACTAGGCAGCTGTTGCTTGGGGACAGACACACAGGTAGAGCCATGAGGAACAGCAAAGGAACGAGCAGAACAAATGTCAAGACAGTTGTCACCTTTCTGGCATAAGGATAAGAAACACTGCCTGGGTCTTGTCCAGATAAAAAGGTTCTGGCTGGTTCGTAAACAGTCTCCTAATTTCAGAAGTTGCGCTGGTCATGGTTTGGTCAGTAAGACAGAGACCAGTCTAGGCATTCCCGGCAAGACATGCCCCTCGTTGATTTATGAGGAGGCCTGGAGGGTGGGGGTCAGGGACAGCTCTGGGGGCTCTGGTTCCTGCCAGCTCTCCAGAGTTGGGATTTTGGAGGAGCTGCAGGAAACCTCTGTTTGTGGCCACCACTGCCAGGAGTGCTGAGCTGGCTGAGTTTTGGAGAGTACCAGAGCAGAACCCCTGTCTGCTGAAGCTGTTTCTGTCTGCCAGAGAGAAATAAACAATATGATTTCTGCCCCTCAACTACCTTCCAAACCTCCCGTGAGTGCCTCTCACTGGTGGGATTTAACCTGGAAATGTAGTTCCCAGGTTTCCAACTTCTGCGATACAGGGGAGAGCATAGAAGAGAACGGAAAAGTTGCTGAGTAGCCCACAGGTAATCCCGGACTGAGGCCCAATTAGTTCTCAAGAAGACGTCATTCAAGCTATGTGATGGCACTTACGTAGGGAGCCTAAATTCCAACCTCACAAACCTTCAGAACTCAGCCTTTCTTTTTGCCTGATTGTATTAATGAGATCAGTAACTAGAACAGGCTCATTGGAAAAAAAGTCAAATTTGGAAATTTCGCCCCTCTATGCGGCCTCCAGGCTCTGGGCAACCGTCTTAAGCAGCATCAAGTGGCCCAGTCCCCTCCAGGTGCTGTGGACCCTCAGCCAAGTCTCAAATCTCCTGCATTTTGTTGTATCCTGTAGAGTAGCCCTCATGTTTGTACTAGAAGCATGCGGGTCACAGGTGTGGACGATGCCAGCGGTTACTAACAAACAGCACCGCTCCCCCAGACACGACGGAGCTCCTGCAGAGCCCTCACAGGCAAAGTACATGTAAAGAACGAGGTTAACAAAATCCAAACACATGAGAAAAAAATTGTCTGTTCTTTATTGTCTTAAAATTGCATAGTACTTTGATTGTGCATGCTTTTAAATAGAGAGCAAGGTAGCCCACGTGACACTACTCTCTTGCATGGGACATTTCAAGCTGTTTACTACAGGCAGGGAGCAGGAATCAAAATGCTGCCTGGGCTTAGCAAGAACCAGATTAAACAGATTGGGGAGTTGGAGGGATCTGGGCTATAGATGAGGAGAAAATGTTGAAGGAAGTGAGATTTCAACTGGACTTACAGGTGGGCGTGGGCAGATGGCTGGAGGGGCTTCCTGATGTCAGGGGATGGGATTCAGGAGCAGCTTAAGGGGAGGAAAGGAGAAAGAGTCCAGAGGGTCAATGCCCTGTGCTCAAATCTGAGATGAATGCCACCCGCCAGGAACGAGCCCGGAGATGGCCCACTGGGTAGCTGGGATGCAAAGTCTGGGCGTTACCATGGCTACAGAAAGCCACATAGAAAAATAACTTAAAAGCTATACAATCATCATTATAAATACTTTGTCTTTTAAAACTAACTAGTGTTGGTTTAAAAAGGTTCACAGTTACTCTGCAGAGAGCTGCATCTCTATTGCACAGTAGTGGAAAAGTTCGCTCTGCTCCCCATGTGTAAACAATGATTCCCTTCTCTGGCGACTTCAGGACACAGAGACACAGCATTCGCTGTAAGCAAAAGCACTTGGGTACAAGGCACGTCGAAGCTGTCAAGCTCTACCGGGAACACGCACAGCATGCGGCATCCCTGCTGTCGGGACAGGTCTGGAATCAGACTGAAGGTGGCGATGGTCTCGTCATAGTCTCCTTCTCATTCCACGGTGACAGACTTGGCTAGATTTCTGGGGAAGTCAACCTAAAATGAAAGAGAGTGGCTGCTTAGGACCCCACAGAACTCAGCAACCTGCTGTACCTTAAAGACTGTCATCAGAGTGCTTGAAAACAAGGAGACAGATGTTCCTGGTCACCTCCAACCATGAGCTACCCAGAGACCTGCACCTTGGAAGCAGAGTGCTTATTCTAGAAGCTTCATTTAACTGTATAATGTTTAGTTTATTCAATAAACATTTATGTGCACCTGATATATACCATGCTGTGTTAACACTAGTAAAAGAACATGATCCCTGCTTTTAAAAACAGGTAGCTCAATTCGTACTATTAAAAATTCCCTTTTCTTGGAAGGATACACACAAATCCCATGGGACTTGTTAGTTAGGGTAGGGGTGGGAAGGAAATGTGATCGGGACTGGTTTAGAAACTGGGCTTCAACTTTATCTGCAATGTCTTAATACGTATGTTACATATGTAACATTCACATGTTAAAAAAAGATGAAACAAATACGACAAAATGTTAGCAAGTGTCCATTCCGGATGGTATGTATATCAGGTGTTTATTATATTATTCTTTGTGTTGTTATGTATTTTCAAAAGCTTCTCAAAATAAAATTGTAATAAAACTTCTGTTATTTCTTTGCACAATGAATCGTGTGTTCTTAGACACTTGCTGGTGAGATCATAAATTGGTTCTTCTCTAGAATATAATTTGGCAATATACGTTAGGAATCCACAATGTTAAATCACTTGCTAGACTAAGGACAAATTTTAAATGTGGACAAAGTTAAACGTACAAAGACGTTCGCTGCTGTGTTACTTGTGAAGACAAGGGGCAGTTTAAATGACAGAAGACTAACTGTTAAGGAAGTCAGGTCAAGACTGGTGAGCATCATGCAATGACTAGATTTTTCCTGTAACAACAGCATAAAGATGTAAGACAATACTTGTAATATAATAAAAGGAATATGCAAAATTTTATCCTTAATATTGAAAATGTTAAAAAAATACATGCACAGGAAAAAAACTGGAATAAAATATTAAATTTGCTAATTGCCTCTGGGTGATGAGGCTATGGTTTAATGATACAGTTTTTCTTTATATGTTTTGCAGTTCCCAGCTTGTTTTCAGGGGGTGTAAGCTGCTTTAAAAAGAAAGTTTCTTTAAATGAAACTATCTCTCTTGTGGCCATTTACTCCAAATAAGCAAGCCGGACAACATGAAGGAACTGGGGGCTGTGTCTGTCCTCTTGGCTGCGCCAGGGCCATTCTCAGACGTACGTCGTATCCGCGCAGAACAGCCAGGTGGAAGGACAGCAGCTGCAGCGGGATCACGCTCAGGACGCCCTGGAGGCAGTCCACGGTGCGGGGCAGCGAGATCGCTCTGTACGCGAACTTGGAGCTCTCTGTGTCGTCCTGGGAGCACAGTATGATCGGGCGACCCTGGAGCAGAGAGACGTGACTGTAAAGCAGACCGTCTCGGCCAGCGGCATCCCTCACACGCGGCGAGCACTGGGAGTCAACGTTACTTCTGTGGTAACAGTCGTCTTTCGTTTTTGCTGGAATTACGGGCGAGGTGGTTAATACGGGAGACAGCGTTTGGTGCTTTTTGGTGTTTGGTGTCTTCCCCTGCTAAGGGGACTGCTACCATGCTGCGTCGTTCAGCACCCATTTGCTGGGTGCCTTCAGTGCGCAGAGGCAGCGCAGACCCGTTCCTGACTCTAATGGGGCTCATCGTCTAGTGGTGGCAACAAAAACCTAAACAAGCAAACCAGTAAGCACAGATGAAGTTCAGGGAAATGCCGCAAAGGCAGCGAGGTGATGTGACTGGGAGACGTGGGTGAGGTCTGGGAAGGCCTCTCAAAAAAGACATTTGGATTGAGACCTGAGCGGTGAGGGCCAACCTCTGCAGATCTGTGGGAAGAACGTTCCAGGCAGAGGGAACAGCCAGTGCAAAGGCTTAGAGGCAGGAATGAGTTGGGCGTGAGTGGGAAACAGAAGGAAAGGTGGAGGGCCCGGAACCCAGTGAGGCGGGAGGAAGGGGTCAGGTGTTACAGGGCTGGGGGTCATCGTGGTTTGACAGGGAGCCACGGGAGGGTTTTCAGCAGGAAAATGATGCGATTGTGCTTTACGCCATCTCTCTGGCCACTGTGCTGAGCCAGGTGTGGCGGCAGCTAGATGGAGCCCCTTGGTGGATGTCACCTCCCTGTAACTTCATGAGCCCCCAGGATGGAACTGTGGGGTTCTGCCCTCCTTCCTCAGGGCAGCTGTCACTGTATAAAAATTTGGCTGGACTTTGTCCCTGGTTCCTGGGAGGGAGCCTCTAAACCTTGGCTTTTCCAGGTGATAGAAGTGTCTTTTGTTATTCATGGGGGCCCCTTGGACTTCACCTTACTTTATGCTAATCAGGTGACTCATCATGGCTTCAGGATTGGGGCCAACCACTCCAGAAAGACCAACCACATGATTAGAGGGTCGGGGCTCTGAGCCACGTGCTGTCAGCCTGACCTCCCAACCTCCAGGGTGGAAGAGGGGCTGGAGACAGAGCTCAGTACATGGCCAGTGATCTGATCAATCATGCCTACTTAACAAGACCCCAGTAAAAACTCCGCACACTGAAGCCAGCAGCTCCGGTGAGCTCTCTGGTGATGCACACGGATGCACTTCCTGAGGACGCAGAAGCTTCACATCTGGGGCCCCCACACTATCGGTCTTTTCTTTGGGGCTGGTCATGATTTGCATCTTTATAATAAAACTGTAGTAGCAAGTATAGCATTTTCTGAGTTCTATCAGTCATTCTAGAGAATTACTGGACCTGAGGGGAGAGCTGGAACTCTGCAATTTGTAGCTGGTTGGTCAGAAGTGAGGGCAGTCTTGTGGGGGACTGAACCTGCCCCCGTGGGACCCGCCCTGACTCCATGCAGTGAGCACGCAGTGGGGAGGCACTGCCCAGGCCCCCCGGCAGGAGCGCCTCCTCTGCCTCCAGGCCAGCAGGCTGGGTCCCCGTGGGCATGGCTGCAGGCCAACCGGTTCCTTCCCAGCGGTGAGCACTACTCACAAGGGGGCCCAGGAGAACGGGAGGGAGGTGGCCCTAGCCCAGCGGAGAGCCCTCACCTGGCGGGCCGTGACCTGCTGCAAGGCATTCTGGCATTTGGCAAAGCAAGGGTCCTTCATGATGACCATGATGACGGGCATCTGCTTGTCGATCAGTGCCAGCGGGCCGTGCTTCAGCTCCCCAGCCAGGATGCCTTCTGAGTGCATGTAGGTGATCTCTTTAATTTTCTGGGGAAACAGGAAGTAGGATGAGAGGTACACTAGGCAGACAGGGGGCTGGAGCTGATCAGCCAGAGGGGAAGAAGGGCAGCCGGGGAGGTGTGACCCTGGAAGGCAGAGCGCTGAGCGTGGCAAGGCAGATGATGCATGCCACAGCGTGGCTGACAGCACTGAGGACGCCTGGCAAGGGCCAGGGGAGCGGTCTGGCTGCTGCCCAGGGCATGCACGAAGCCCGGCACACAGCCTCTGTGTCCCCACATCAGCCACCCCTCTGGATGGCCCAGTTGGAGTCAGCCTATATGGCCCTCTTCGCCTCTGAGATTAGCATGTGTCACGATGGCGTTGTATTCTGCTTAGACATACCCTGGGGGTCAGTTATGTGACTAAGCATTCCCCTAATTTCAGACTACTAATAACTTCTAAAGGGTTGCTCAAACTGACCTATGGAGCAAATTGCACACACTGGGGTATTATTCGAATTTTTTCCTATGCTAAGGTAGATCTATTTCTATTCAGTCACCATTAAATCTACACCACTGAAATGGTGAGTGTCGAAGAAAACATCTCTCAACTCCCCAGGACTATTTATTTGGGTCAGGGACATGCTGTAAGGAGTGTGGCCCCACTCTGAAGGCTGCAGACCACTGGGGCACCAGCCTCTGGGTGACCACAGAGGGGCCACTAACTTGTGCCAGCAGTAGCCTAAACGCTTCTCCCTTTCCCCACAGACTCACGGAGAGGCCCAGTTGAACATGCATCTTTCGCCAGCGCACTCAGCCCCTGTGGCCGGACTCCCCGTCCAGGCGGCTGACCTGTCTGGGGGCTGATGATGCATCGCCCAAGCCTTGCTTCTCCTGCACCCCTGAGGAGCAGGGTGCCGGCCCTGCCTTCCTCAGAATCTCCATGGGCTGGGTGTGGGGGCTGGAGCTCCCTGAGGTCAGGCTTGCGCTCTTGACCGAGATAGCCTGAAATTAGCTCTGGGTGTTTCTTGTGAACCACTAGCAACTGGCATCATCTTTCAAATGGGGTTGGTGGGGAGGGAACAGACACCTCCATGGGGAGAGGACGGAGCAAAGCTGGGCAGTGGATAATGCCCCTGTCTGGCGCTCAGTGCCACCTTGCCCGGAGCACCGTCTCCCTGCTCCCTGGGCAGAGGTTTTGATCCACAAACTGTGAGCTGACAGTGACCCTGCATCTCTATGTGCCCATCCTCTTGGCAGCCTTGTGCCCTGGCACCTTGCCCCGCTCCATCAGCTTTCTCTTAGCAGGCCTGGATCTTTATTGTGGAGGGGCAAACAGCCCATCACCAATTTTTAAAACCTGCAGGGCCTTTGAAGCTCATTCCTGCAGAATCTCAAACTCCTCTTGGGAGTTTGAAGAGTAACAAGGAAGTTCTGCAGAGACCTCCACCCTGCACCTCTGGTCTGCCAAGATCCTCCCACACTTGTGGTAGTGGACAGAAGCAAAGGCCGCATGGGTCTGGTTCCATTCTGTTCCTCTCCGTAACTTGAGCGACATACCTCACCTGGAGGCTTAGTTTCCTGCTGGGTGAAACGTGCGCAGTAATTGCCAGCCTCTCAAAGACGTTCAGGAAGCACGTGAGAGCTGCTCCAAGCAGCCTGGCACTGGCCGGACACCTCGAGGAGCTCACCCGAGGACGCCCTTCCCCTTTCTCCCCGGTAGATTGGGAGCCCACTGTGGGGAGGCACCTGCCTCACCCATCTCTGCGTCCCCAGGGCTAGAAACCTGGGCAGGAACTGACGGTTCGTGCAGGCTCACGGAGTGGCCCACTGTGGCTGCCCTCACGTTGCCCGAGGGCTGCACAGTGGGCCCGGGGAGGTGGGGGCTGGGCAGGGGGCTCACCAGGGCTCCTTCCAGGCACGTGGCGTAGTTGTAGCCCCGCCCCATCACCAGAAGCGACCTCTGTGTGTAGAGCTCCAGGGCCAGGTCGTGGATTTGCTCGTCCAGTGACAACACCTCCTTGATCAGCTCTAAGCCGTGCACAGAGCAGAGGGAGAGAGCCAGTCATTCCGATTTTAAAACAATATTCATGAAGAAACATTATGGGGATTCATAGATGTGTGAGTACTTTCTCGAGCACCACTAAGGCAGGTAGGGAAGTGTTATCTCTAGCTCCATTTTGCAGGTAAGGCGACTGAGGCTCAGAGGAGCGAAATCACCAGCCGGCAAGACACAGAGCTGACACTCCACCTTCGCGACCCCTTTCTCGGCCAAGGGCCGCATCGAAGACAAAGCCAGTGGCGGGGGACCAGCGGTTCTCAAACTTGTTGGTCTCAGACTCCTCTATATTCTTAAATATCATTGTGAATCCCTGAGAGCCTTTGTTTTTTGGGTTATAAATATCAGTATTTGCCAGATTATAAGTAACACTGAAAAATTTTAAAATATTATTAATTCATTTAGAAATAACAATATACCCATTACATTACTATTTAAAAAATAGTGAGAAGAGTGGTATTGTTCTACATTTTTGCAAATCTTTTTATTGTCTGACTTTTTAAGAAAAAATAGTTTGACTCTCATATCTGTTTCTGCATTCAATCTGTTGTGATATGTTCTCTTAGTTGAAGTACAGGATTAAAGTCCAGCCTCACAGAATTTAGAATATCGTTCTTCAATATTACAGGACACCTAACTTGAGAGACAATAGTTTCTTAAGAGCATAGGTGCAAATGTGTAATCTGAAATCATATCAGTAATTTTCTACTTTGTTACATTAAAATTTACTGGTCTGTCTTGCACTTTTAAATGGATCATTTACACAGGCATAATTTTGTAACATCATGCACTGGCCACAAAGTTATGCAAATCTTCTTAAAATAGATACACTCTGTCATAAAATATTTGTTTAAAATCACATTTTCTAGGTCACCAGGTTCTCAACAGAGAAGTCTTTGAATGTTGGAAGTAATCAAGCTCACGGTGGCAGATACAAGTTTTACAAACTTCTAAGTTTCAATTGAAAGCTTGTAGTTTATCACTGGCAACAAATACCGTCAGTTGTTTTTACTGATGTGTCGAGATAACTGTTAATTTTGAGAAAATGTCTGCCGAATACCCAAATCAGCTTGCTACTCAGTCGCAAAGGTGCTTTTCTTTGAAACCACCATCGTTCTTCAGGGCGAGCGGAAGTGCTCTCTGCACACTTCCCATCTTATCACAGAGTGCTAAAAAGGACGGCCGTTTACAGACTCACATTTTGTACCATCTCGTCAACGGTGCTCTTCGGTG
Organism: Indri indri; assembly: GCA_004363605.1. Classification (NCBI taxonomy): domain Eukaryota; kingdom Metazoa; phylum Chordata; class Mammalia; order Primates; family Indriidae; genus Indri; species Indri indri. The sequence goes on from RJWJ010000244.1 coordinate 174,572, forward strand.
AAGCTGGCTGTGTGGTGGTGAACAGCACAAGACCACTAGGTCTCAAGTGTGCTAAGGCACCGGGTGTAGCCACCACGGGCAAAAAAAGTCCTATTTATCATAAATAATGCGTTACTACGTAAATCGTTTTGACTGAAGGGCCTGGTGGACCCCCAGGTCCTGTGGACCACATCTTGAGAACCGCTGGCTTAGACGCCAGAACAGAGTCCTGTTTTGCATGGTTATGACCTAGCTTGAAGTGAGAGTGCTGTTCTTGTCAATCAACTTTCAGCAGGTTGTCTTGGCCAGATTTCAGGCCTTGGTATGGACCAAGGCAGAGACCAGCCGGCCAATAGGTGAGCAGGTCATTGCAGATCACGAGGTATGTTATAAAGAAAAGAAATGGGCTAATGTTTAAGAAAGTGCTGGGGCACAGGGCTGGGGACTCTTAGGGTGATGTTGGAGCTGAGGCTTGGGAGACGGGAAGCTGTTGGCTGTACGAAAAGCTGGAGGAAGAGGGTATCAGCAGAGGAGAGAGCCGGTGCAAAGGCCCTGTGGCGGGACAAGCGCTTGGCACCACTGAGGATCTGAAGGTCGAGGTAGCAGCCAGCCCAGGGAGCGGGAGGCAGTGGACTCAGCGTGCAGGGCTCCAGGGCCTGGCGAGGAGGGTGGATTTGAACCGTGGCCCAGTGGGTGCTGCTGGAAGGATTCAGTGGTGGCCAGGAAGTTTTAGGAGGAGGGAGTAATTAACAGCATCGAGCACAGAAGAGTCACCTGGATTTGAAGCTATGGGAAAACGAGTTGCAGAACATACCGGGTAAAGATCTCAGGCCACGGATGATCTCTTGCCTCCTGTTCTGTAGTGAAATTCTGTCTTCAGACATCATCAAACCAAACATCACCAGGGAGATGAACTGACTGGTGTAAGCCTGTAGGCAAAGGAGGAGGTGGCCAGAGCTTTGAAACAAGCATCTCAAAGAGGCTCAAAGAGCTAAAGGCCAACACGGAAAGGATGGGAAGACAACGTAGGAACGAAATGAGACTACAAATGAAGAGACAGAAATCCCTAAAAAGGAAAGAAAGGCACCATCACTGGCGTATCAGGGCACGACTGCCCGCCACGTCCACACCAGAGAAGGGCGGGTACCCAGGCGCCCTGGGCCTCTGGCCCACCCGTCCAGGCTCTTCCCGAAGGAGAGCATGCTGTTCCTTCTACCTTGGTGCTGGCCACGCCGATCTCCGGCCCCGCGTTGATATGGACACCGCAGTCGGTCTCCCGGGAGATGGAGCTGCCCACGGTGTTGGTGACGCCCACGGTCAGGGCGCGGCGGTCCTTGCAGTATCGCAGAGCCAAGAGCGTGTCTGCGGTCTCACCTGCCACACAGGGCCCTTTCAGCGCGCTCTGCCAGCCTAAACCCTCCCCCACCCCACCCCCGCTCCTTTACCCGGGCTCCTTTCTCAGTGCCCGAGGCAGAGGCAGGGTGGGGGGTGTTCAGAAAGTAAAATGCGCACTCAACGATTTTTTCATTGATTGTTGCATCGAAGATGTTGTTGTTATTTATGTAACAAGCACCTTCTCATCCACTATTTCATTTAAATCTCATGACAACCCTGTGGGGGCCATTGTCCCCACTTTCCTTTGGAGGATCAGGGGCTCAGAGACAGGAGAAAATCAGTGCCTCCATCAAAGCCACATGGGCAGCAGGTGGGCCTGGCTCCCAGGGCCCCTTCCCCACTCTAAGCTGCCTTATTCAGCACGTGCTGAGATGTAACAGATTTAACATTTAAAAAGCAGGAATGCCCCCAAATGATGTTTCTCAAATAGACTTGTTTGAAAGGAAGCACTTCTCGCAGCCTCCCAGTGTGGACTCAAATTGTTTCCAGAATAAAGCTAAGGAGGTCCATGCATAAACTCCCTATGTCTGTATGTTGTAAAGAACTCAAACCAAACTAAATATGAGCCAGACCATAAAATCGATGTTTGAATTCACACGAGCTGCTGGAGGCTGTTCTGTCTGCAAGGGCTCCATCTGGCTGTGCCGTCCTGGCGTTCCTGCAGGGCGGGCTGGCACTGCCGTGTGCTGCTGCACGGCCCAATTCTCTCTCCTTTTTCTCTTCAGGTTGCTTAGCTCATGGTGCTGGAGTGTCGTGTGGCACCTCCTCAGCGCCAGCCGTAGGGGCCGGGGGGGATGAGGGGAAGGGGGCTCTGTCTTCAGCAGCCTACCTGCCAGGTTTTGACAGGTTTTCCCCAATCTCATGACGGGGCTGAACCCTTCTGTACCCACAGAGGCTCGGGAGCTGCCGCCGCACATTAGAGCCACCTCTGTGCTTTCGTTAATGGCTTCCACCAATTCGAAAAACGTTTTTAAGCTCTGATGGGATCAAAACCTAAAGGCAAATGCAGCAGCTCCTGGGTAACCAGGCAGTCAGCCAGATGACGGGTATATCTGTGTTAATTTTCTTAGCTTGTCATCAAAATGGAAATGGCATTAAGAATTCAACATGGAAGCAGTATTAAAAGCCCCAACAGATATTAGAGCATTACTGTCAATTTTCTAGTTGTGGTTATGTTTTTCCCTTTTATCATTTTAATAATACATCTTGACATACTTGTGGATGAAATAACATGATGTCTAGGTCTGGGACTGGCTTCAAAATAACCCAGCACAGGGAAAGGGCTAGTGTGGGTGTGGACAGCAATTATCGGCTATGTTGATAATCGCTGCGGCTGGGCGATTCCTTACATGAGTATCTCCACTTTTATACAGGCTTGGAATTCTGCATAATTAAAACATTTAGAAAATCCTTCTGGAGCTCGAGGGGACTGCAAGTGTATGGCCGCGGACCACTTCCCTGGAGCAAGTGTCCAAGCCTAGCATCAGGATGGCGCCCAGGGACAGTCCGGCCCTAAACCTGAGCAGCGTCCCCCACGCTCCCCCTGCTGGGTGGCATGGGCACCGCACACCGAGGCCACACTGTCCCCAATCTCAACCTAGCAGAATTTTGAAGGAGATTTTTTTCTCCAGGAAGTTAAATCCAGCAGACATTTACGAGCATCTTGCTGAGTAGTCACTGAAGTCTTGAACTTGGACTGGCAGGAGGAGGGAGAAGCCATGGGGCAGCGGAAAACCAACGGACCTGGATTCCCGGCCCAATTCCCGCATGGCCTTGGACGTACCTTGCCCTTCCTGAACAACAATGACAGTAACTGATGGCTCCAAGAGGTAAGTGACCCAACGCACGAGAGAGCGTGGGGCGCAAGGTAGGTGCGCAGAGGACTTAACTGGATGAAGGAGGGAGGGAGGTACCTGGTGTGTCACAGAGAGGAGACAGCCCAGAGCTGACCTAATGCTCATCTGGCCACGCTGCCCTGTCCCTTACCTGATTGACTTATGAAAAAGCAAACGTCATCCCTGAACACAGGTGTGTTCCTGTCCAGAAAATCGCTAGCAAGTTCAACCATCACAGGGAGCTCGGTCAATTCCTCCAGCACTTGCCGAGTCTGAAGCCAACGAGAATGGGGACTAAAGTCAGTCACAGGCTCTACGGGGACACAGGGCAGCTGGGCTTCCAGGCACAGGTTGTGACCTGGCGCCTCACTGGCGCTGTCATGGTGGTGAGGGGATTGCAGTCACTCGCACCTCGCAGAAGAAAGGGCCCTGCACCACGTCTCATGCTGGAGCGCGGAGTGGAAGCAAGGCTTTGCACGGTATCGTGCCAAATGCACGATAAAACGTAAGGCCCGCGCGTCATCCCTGATAGCCAATTTCCCCACACTACCAGGGGTCCAGTCCGTTGCACTTACGGCCACGGCAGCGTGGTAGCTGGTCCCACAGCCAATCACGATGAGCCGCCGGCATCTTCGAATCTCCTTCAAGTGGTCCTTCAAGCCGCCCAGGAGCACTGCGGGCACACGGCAAGGCGTCAGCGCGACTGCACGATGCGGGCAGAGGCTCCCGGCTGAGTATAGGAATTACCTGTGTTGCTCTCAAAGTTCACCCGACCTCTCATGGTATTGAAGACCGATTCTGGCTGTTCAAAGATCTCCTTCTGCATAAAGGCACTGAAGTTACCTGGTCAAATCAACATCGACAAGACTGGTCAGTTTCAATTTAGTTACATTTCCACTGCCTAACTTTTAATCAGGAGGAAAAGTGGTTACGGGACAGTGACAGTTGACACCTATAAAGCCCACTGCAAGGACTGTCCTGTGGGAATGAGGACTATCTCTACTTTATGTATTAGATCCTGAAGCTTGAGGAAGGGAGGGGTTTGCTCGGGCACGTAAGTAAACAAACGGTGTGGCTGGTCCTGCTGGGCCAGGCTCCCCTTAGCAAGGCCAGAAGAAAGTAAAATGCTTTACTTCCAAAAAGCCACCCACTTAGGGAAGTACAAATTAAGCAAGCCCAAAGAAACAGACAATTTTCTTTTTAACAAATAACCTCCTAGCTTCTGTAATAAAAAAAAAACAAAAGCAAAATCTTCCTAGCCACGCATGCACTTCTGGGCTCTGATTCGAATGGGATTGGATGGCATCCAAGAGATGATCCGGCTACAGGATGTTCAAGCCCCCGACAGAGGTGTTGCATCTGATGCTTTGGCAGCGTCCACAGACCTGGTGAGCAGGGTTCTCTAGGACACGCGCACTCGTGATGCCAAACATTACCAGTGTTCCCTGTCTGCTGCCTACGACCTAGCACTGGTACCGAGAGCAAATGAAGCAAGTGAGGAGGGTGGGGCAGGGAGGAGCCGTGGCAGATGCAGGATTAGAGGACTCTGAGGGCGCGACGACGTTTCAGGGGAGCTTGAGACGACCGACAGGAGCCAGGCCTATGAGAAGAACAGTGAATGCAAGGACCGCAGTGGGCGAGGGACTGAGGCAGCCAGGCCAGGGCTGGCGGGGCAGAGCACAAAGGGTCAAGTGTGGTGGGGCCAGGCTTTGGCTCGGGTGGGGTGGGGGTGTTGTGGACAGTGGCAGAGGGTTTGGATTTTATTCTAAGAACGGTGGGAAGCCATCAGAAGGCTTCAAGCAGCGGGAGCATCACAGGGTCTGAGTCATGTTCTGAACAGTTTGCTCAGGCTGCCCTGTGGGGTCGTGGTTCAGGGGGTGGAAGTGGGTGCAGAGACAGGCTCGCCTTGTGGGGAGAAAGTACTCCACAGCCCAGAGAAGTGACGCCCAGGGGTGGGCGTGTGTCCCAGGGAGTCGGTACAGGAAGGCGGCTGATGCGCTGGAGTCAGCGCCAGCAGACAGGAGCCCCCTTGGAGACACGGGGCCAGGCTCCCCGCATCCTCTCAGCTGTGTGAGCCACAGGCCACCATGAAGGGCAGGAGGGCTGTGGCCCCACCCGGGCAGGGCAGTGTCAGGAGCTGCACCGCAGGCACCCGCCCCAAGGCTGCGGCACCCAGCCTCTCAAGGGCACCTGCCTTTCATGATCTGCTGCAATTCCATCTGCAGGGTCTGGATGGCTCTCGACGGGTCGTCACTAGCCGAGCGCTTGATCCGGTGAATGGAGAGTTTCCCATCAGCCACTGCGGCAATGTCGTCGTCCTCCAGGAAGATGACCCTGTTGGTGTGCTCTATGATAGCGCTGGAGCAGGGAAACAGGCCTCGTCACCGTTGCGCCCTGCCCTTAGCAGTCCCAAGGCAGCAGTCGCTAGCTGTTTCCCAAGCGTGGGGTCCACATCGGTGGCATTTTAGGGGCACAGAGACACACCACACTAAAAACATCAATTCCCAGGTGAATCGTCCCCCTTCTTCACCCTCCTCCCAGAATTATTCTGAAGCCAATCCCGACATTATGTTTTTTCTTCTGCAAGCACTTTAGCCTGTATCTCTAAAAGATAAGGACCATCGTTTAACCTGCTAAACGCCATCATCTATCTAAAGTTAACAGTGCATCCTTCTCGTCATCAGATACCCAGTATGTTCAAATTTCCCCAATAATCTCATGGATGTCTTTTTTCAGTTGGTTACTGCAAATCAGGATCCAGCAGCGTCACCTGTGGAGCGTGCCTGGGAATCGACATATCGTTCCGAATCACAGAGGGAAGAACAGAGCGTTTGTCTTGCCTTTCCAAACAACCTGTCTTTCAGAACCACAGTTTACAAAACCAAGTTTCTCCTTATGGAAGTAATACAGCTAGTAATGAAGACATGATAGAATTAGAGTAACTGATTTGTGAACTCCTAATTATTAATAACTCTAATCAAGGACTGACAATGGCTGTTGAAACCAAGAGGTGAAAAGCTGAGAGCAGCTTTTACTGGACGGATAAGACTGGCAACACCAGAACCCCTCATGGATTTTAGCACAAAAAGAGAGAAAAATGAGACACCATGGCCTCTTGGTGGAAGGACACACCATCGCCCATGAAGTTTTGCCAAAACAATCAAATCTGAATGAGATCAAATTTCTAGACACTTGTAAACTCCAGTTTACAGGAAATACAGTAGACAGAGGAACACAGCACGCCTCGGGGGGTGCACTCAGCAAAATCCAGTGGGAAACTCAGGACTCAGTCTCTTACACACAAACACACACACACACACACACACAGGCCCTGAAAGTAACCTGCAGCATATGTCCACCAATGAAACATGGGCCATTGTGTTTATTTTCATCACTTTCTCTGTATGGAAAGGGATAATGATTTTCCCCCTTGAGATCACAGTACGAAGTGTCTTTTAAAAATTAAGTTTAAGCAAGAGAAGTTGGTAGGTGAAAAAGAAAGTTCGGTAATTAATAGCACAGGTGGTGGGTGTATAGCTATGGTAGAAACCACGCAGGTAGGGCTTGAAGGACCACTGGAAAAAAACTTCATTCTAGAAAGTGCCACACCCACAAGTGTCTCTGCAGGCAAATGAACAAACTCCTGGCACACAGTTAAGGAGAGAGACTGTCAAGCTCGATGACTCTACGAGAGGTGTATCCAGCAAGATCCCAGGGAAGAAAGAGACAGGATGTAAAGCCAATGCGCTGGAAAACATATTTTAAGCAATTCTCACCTGCTGTATAAAAAGGAGAAATTCGGAGTTACAGGAGGAGGAACTATAATAAAAATGGCCGTACCCTGTCTCCAAGAGATAAACGCTGCTTACGTTATAGCGTGGTCCTCCCCAGAATGCTCGATGCATGTGTGTGTGTTTACATTTACGTGTGCGTGTATATATGTATGTTTATCTTAATTTACAAAATGGATAGTAATCTAGTCATCAAGGTCACTGGTGCAAGAGTTAGACCAGGGGTGGATGCTGCAACTGTCTCTCACTGGTCCTGTGCCCCCAGGCAACATGGGTGACCCCTCTGACCCCTGGCTCTGGCTCCTCCTCTGTGAACAGGAGAGGGGAGCTGTCCCTTCTCCAGAGGTTTGCTGTGGTTATTAACAAGGCAGCCCAGGCGTGGCCCTCGGCGCAGGGCCCCACCGTTTGTGCACAGTGGCTATGGCTGTCTGAGAGCTCTACAGTGTGTCTTCCTATCTAGGAGGCCACCTTGTCACTGTTCTTCAGTATGCGTTGGCTTTCTTGTCTATACACGGTACATGACAGAATCACTTTTTTAAGTTCCAAAAACCTCAACAAACAGAAGAATCTTGAGGATTTTAATTACAGCATTGAATTCACTGATTATCTTAGGGGAGAATCAACATTTTTTTAAAAAATAATTTTTAATTATTAAATTAATTTAAAATTTTAAGTCCATTAATTTTTGAAAATATCCACTTGGGAAGCTGAGATAGGAGGATCCCTTGAGCCCAGGAGTTCGAGGCCAGCCTGGGCAACACTGTGAGACCCTGTCTCTATAAAAGAAAAGAAAAAAAGAAAAATAATAATATTAAGCTTCTTACTGAGGAATGTGGAATCTCCTCCTTCATTCAAATCTCTTTGTTTTTCATGGTAAACTTCTGTAGTTTTCTCCAAACAGATTCCAGACCATTTTTATTGAAATTTATTCTAAGGAATTTAATTAAACATTTTTTTTTCCAGCTGTGGTGAGTGGTATTGCTTTTTTTGTTTACCGAATGTTTGCCGAGAGCCTCTGGGGCCCGGTCACTTGAGGAGGGAACCAGGCAGACATGGTCCAGGCCTGTTCAGCTAGCAGCGCAGGGGCCGGGGCTGGAGTGTGGGGTTTCCACACCTTTATTCCCAGCTGCTGTTAGTAGGTCTAACGGCCTTTCAGCTGCAATACAAGTAATTATTTCATCTCCTTTCAGGCATTCACTCTTTTTCAAAAAAGAAATACTTATCATATTTCACTGAAAATAGGTACTATTGGTTGTAAGATCACAATTATTTGATACACTTCGAAGAAGTAAAAACTTCAGCAACTTATGGCAAGATGCCAAAATCTATAAAATGCTGTGTCTCGGAATCATTGAAATAATCTTCTCACTGAAATGGTTCTGTAAGGAACACAGTTGGGGAAATGCTGCCCTTCTATGTCAGTACCAAGCGCGATGCTGGCTGTGGCCTCAAACGAGCCCTGCGTTCCTATCATCCCTTCCCGATTCCCGGGAGACCCGGCCTGGTGTCCTCCTGCTGCCCCGCAAGGCCCTGCTGGAGGCTGGGTGCGAAAGTGAGAACTCTGCAGAATGGAAAGAGAGGAAGGTCTGGAGGAAAGAGGCTGCAGCGGCGTCTACGTGGTTTTCTTCTTCAAGGCAGGGAGTGTGCTTCCCCCCCCCGACCCGTCTCCCCTCGCCATGTGAGTGTAAAATTTTTGTAATAAGATGGGTATGAAGCAGAATTTCTCAAATTTAAAAATGATTACTTTATGGATTGATGAGAACATGGACTTTAGAATCAATTGAACAAACCCCCTAAATCTTGGCTCCGTCTCTTACAAACGGACAGAGCCCCAGCAAAAGCGGGGGGTGTGGGAAGAACTGAGGTCCGGAGACAGGGGCCCCATTTGAAGGGAGCAGCCTCTGAGCGGTCCCAGATACCCGGGGCTTGAGAGAGTACAGTCGTTTTCCAGAGAAGCTAGAAATACAGATTTTTATGTAGAATCTTCCGATTAAAATGTTGGCAAATAATTCAATTATTTTGTGCAGGTGCAAAACACTGTGCCCATCAGTGGCTCTGGCCTTTGGCCTCCAGGGCTGCAGACCACAGCCCTGCAGGTGCTCACTGGCAAGGACGCCGGGACAAGGGCCGTGGGGGCTGGAATCTGCTTTGGCCCTGCACCTTGCTGAGCGACGGGGAAGCAGCTCACGTGGGGGATAAGGCAGGAAGGGTGCTGTTCAGACGGGCACCCTTTGATTATGTAGTCCCAGGCAGGCAAGGTCAGGTTTAGTTACCTCGCGTCAGAAGCAAAGAAGAATTCCACTGCCTTGTCACCCGCGGCGTGCAGGCAGGTAGAGCTGTCCGGCCTCTTCATCCTGCTCTTACAGATGTTCTTGACGTTCTCAATGGTGCCTGGCAAATGAGCGAACGATTTGCAAATCTCATTAGACTATTTTGTTTGCGTAACATGCAGCAAGGAACCCATTTTCCCTCTGAATGCGTGTGGGAGAAACGTTCGATTTTTAGCTTTGGCTGCTTCAGCTGAACCATGTCAAGATCCTCAAATAGCACGCACTGCCGCAGGAGCATTCACACGGCTACAGTGTGCGAGCAATGCAAACAAAACAAACCGAGGAAGCACTCAAATCAAGGCACGCTGCCATCCCACAACAGAGCTGCAAGCCGTTCCCTCTGCTTTTGTGTCTGTTTGAAAATATCCACAATAAAAAGCTTTTTAAAGACATGGAGCCAAGCGTCAGCTGCATGAAAACCTTTTAGACCTGGAGCCGAGTGCCAGCTGGGCCCCAGTCAGGCGGGGACTCCTTGCCTCGGAGGGGAGCTGGCTGCACCCGAGCAGCTGCCGAGTCCGAGACGTGGGCAGCAGCTGTGCTGTTCAGGTCCTTCCTGAGAGACTTACACGTCCTGTACAGGATGGGGATCTGTTCCGTGGAGAGCTTGTATTTGCTCCGCACTCCGATAAGCAGGGGGCTGCCTCTCCTGGAGCGAGAAGAAGGCACCAAGTTACTTATTGCCTTCCACACCCCATCTGAGGTGGGACCCCGGATCTAGCCCTTTCCCTGGGGCCGACAATCGTGTTTGGGTCCCCCAGAGTGGACACCTCGGCCACAGGAGATGCTCTCAGGGTCCAGAGCAAGGCCCCAGAGGCCAGCACGGGAACCCCCCACCTGCCAAATGAGCCTGGTAGTTCCTCCCATCCCCCAGGACCAGGGACTCCTCCAGCTCGGAGAACCCCCACACGGGACTAACCCACGGAGTCTGATCGCCAACGCTGAGCGACGGCACGCAGGGGCACACGGGTTTCCCCAGCCTCTCTTAGCTGCACACCCCTAAACCAGGAGGGCTCCATGCCCCGATCTGCCCGAAGACTCCCTTTGTGTTCCCTCCTTTCGCCCAGTCCCACTGCTCTCCTGCCTTAGTGGGCAAAAAACTAACTGACCTCTGTGTACACTCTACTTTGTGGGCCACTCGAGGCAACTTCCAGGTGGTTTCGACTCTGCCTGAGCGACACCTCATGGATGAAGTTTAGAATCTTCGACCCGTACAAGGTGAACTTCGTTCGTCGTGAAGGGGATGGTGACTTTCACAAGGCAGACTCCTGGGGAATTCCTGCCGCCGGCCAGGTGAGGGCCCTGACTCAGGTCTCCCCTCCCAGTGCCTCTGACTCGACCACCGAGCAGGCTCTCCCAGCACCTCGCCAGGGAATCCCCAGGACAGCGCTTCACGCTATTGCTTCGAAGTTCACAGCTTCTAGCGCTGAATGTGCTGGAGGTTACTCCATGATTTTAATGACATCTCGCCTCCAAAATCTAATTCTTTGCTCATTCTTATAAATTACAGCATGCAAATCAGATTTACAATGGGTGTGCATAGAAATAAGCTGCTCATTCTCATAACTCACTCTAAACCTCCAATTCTAGTCAGAACCCAAGCAGGTAAAATTCCGGTAGTTACTAAAGGGTGCCACCCCCTCCCACACATTAACTTACTAAGAAGAAGAAAACACCCAGCTTGTGGCAATGAGGCAATCTGAGAGCTGTTTCAAACACATTCATTAGAACACAATGAGGTAACATTTTACTTCAACCGGTTTCTTGTTAACTTAGATCAATGAACTAACGACCTACTTGTCAGCCAGCCTGAATCCTGCCCGAATGTGACCAATGGTGGTTAACCCAACTCAACACAGTGCCCAATATTTCTTCAGCAACAACAGACCTTGTTTTCCTGTAGTGCTGGCCTGTGTGGACCCCACGTGTGACTTCTCCAAGTGGGGGACAAAGTCTGTGGCTCTCAAGAAGGTCCATGAGCACCTTGGATATTTTGGCCAGTCTTTTATTACGTCTTAAGCAAATCTGAGACAGTTCTGGGCCCATCAGGGAACTAGCTTAAATAGTCTTTAAAATAATGACAGTGAGGCCGGGCGCGGTGGCTCACACCCGTAATCCTAGCACTCTGGGAGGCCAAGATGGGCGGATCGTGTGAGCTCAGGAGTTTGAGACCAGCCTGAGCAAGAGCGAGACCCTGTCTCTACTAAAAATAGAAAAAATTAGCCGGGCATGGTGGTGCATGCCTGTAGTCCCAGCTACTTGGGAGGCTGAGGCAGGAGGATCGCTTGAGCCCAGGAGTTTGAGGTTGCTGTGAGCTGGGCTGATGCCACTGCACCCTCGCCTGGGCAACAGAGTGAGACTCTGTCTCAAAAAAAAAAAAAAATAACGACAGTGAGAAAGCATGTGCTTATCTAATTTTCTTGGCAAATGGCCCCCAAATTGTATTGTTGTAGGCTGAGCTCCGTGGTTTCTCTAGAATGAGACATAAAAGTCTCCCAGGATACCCCAAAGGTTGTCCTGGAGGTTACAGAGCCATCGGTTACAGGCAACTTAGAAAAATAAAGCTTTATTGCTTCTTCATGCTGCCCTCTTCTGAGCTCACTTTAAACAATAACATCATGATAATACCAGATTTTAATAGGGGCTTCTAAATTTGATGGGAACCAACTGGTATTTTATAATTCTATGATTTGAGGGAATTAAATTCCAAATGGTAAATCAGTTCCAGTTCTGGAAAAAAATAAAATCATGATAAATGCCTATCATTTCCTGCCAGGACCGTCTGTGAGGGACAGCCTCACCCTCTCTGGCCCAGTCTCCCAGGGCCACGGGCACACCCTCCGTGGCTCCTGGGGAGCTTCAGAATGGAGCCTGCCGCCCGCATGGCATCGAGCCCCTTTAGAGCCAGGGCTTGCCCACCTCACCAGCCTTCCGGGCTCCTGGGGCAGCGTCCCCACCACCTTGCTCACCGCTGTCCCCTGCGCCTGACACACAACCGGTGGCAGTTAAGCACGCACTAAGCCTGGAAGAGCCTCAAGCCCCACGGTGCCCCTCCACCCTGCCGTCACGCCGGCCAGCGGGGATCCTGGAGGCCGCACCTGCCCCGGGCCCCTTGCCTTTGCTCATGCTGGTCCCTAGAGCCCGCCGCCTGCCTCCTCCAGGCCGACAGCTGCCCCCTCAGGCCCCCGGTGCACTGGCCCCCATCACAGAGCATCACCCTCCTCTGCCCTCCTGCACGACTGTCCAGCCCTTAAGGGCAGGGACCAGGTCCCATGTCACCAGGTCCCCAGGGCCTGGCACACAGTAAGTGCTCACCAAACATCAGCTGCACGGACGGATGGATACCGAATCCATCTGAATATAAAATAAAAGACGGCACTTAATCCATTTCCGTAAATCCACACAGCTCTGGGGGCCACACGTGGGCTGAACCAGACTCTCTGGGCCGATTCCTGGGACCCCCTGCTGTGAAGGTTGTGAAGTTTGAGCTGTGGGCCTCCAAGGCCTCTTTGGTACTGGATCCAAATCAGCGTTCCCTCTGTCTCCTAGTGATGTGCTCATTCTGCGTGCTTTTTCTTAAGGGGGGGGGGTCTCCCAAATTGTATGGGCTTCGAGCCCCACAAAACCTGGATTTGCCCAATACAGTTTTGTTTTTATTTTAATTTGTTGTCAACTTCTAAAAACCTGGACATTCCAAATAAAAATCCAACTTTCTGGTTTCTCTTTTTTAAAATATCAGAAGCTGTAGTACCACCAGCCACAGGGACAGGGCGCAGTCCTGGGGCGACACCACACCCGTTCTTTAGACACAGCAGGCACCTTCCGGTGTGCTGGAGGCCCCAACCCTCCCCTGGGCCGCAGCTAAGCGATTTTATTTTATTGATTTCTTTCTTATTGGAAATATCAATGCATTTTGCCTTACCTTGTGGCAACGGCTTCTCCTGGGTAGCGGATGCTCTTGAAAACCAACGCGAACGCACCTTCCTGAAAACACACGGGTGAACAGTGAGGGCCAACTCACTCCAGCTAGCCGAGCCTCTGCAGCCTGGCCGCTGCCCCAGCTGGTCTCCCTGGGCCCCTCTTCACCGTGGGCAGTCCTGGGGTCCCTAGGGAGCCGCATGCAGGAGCAGCTCGAGCAGGGGGATGGCAGGAGGGAAAGGGAAACATAACGCTGAAGTACCAGAGACCGGAACGTGTGATTTCCTGGAGAGCAACATAAGCCACACCTCTCCAGTCCCACAGGGAGCCCCTCAGGGACACCCACCTCCAGGACGGGCAGCTGGACCGGAGCACTCAGAAGCACAGGAAGTGCGGGCCAGCCGGGGCCCCGCTCCTGGCCTCACGCCTGGGGGCTGCGCTCAGCCCCACACACAGCGCAGCCTGGGTTTCAGGCCCGGCTCCGTGCTTCACAGGGCGATGCTTTTAGCCACCTCTGTGTCTCGTCGTCCTCGTCCGTGAATGGACATGAGCACGGTCCTGCCTTGGACGGTGTCTGTGAGGATGACGACCTACAGCACTGCACGAGGCCTGGCATGCGGAGGACCCAAGAGAAGCCCAAGCTGCTATTGTTGTTATTGTTAGTTCTGTGGATACCGTCACCTGCTGGCTGTGCGAAGCCAGAACTAGAGTCCAGCTCTCCTAACGCAAGACCCAAAGAGCTTTTTCTACTTACATTCTTGGTGCGAAATTCTCCCCTACATCCTGGCCGTCTGTACTCATTTACCACCACCCTAGTAGACCTCGGTGACGTACAACCGGTATAAATCCGAGTTCCCTGTGAACTCTCCTAAGTGCTGCAGCCCGGCAGCCCAGGCCCTGCGTGGCCCGTGCGTCAGGTCCAGCCCGCCCTCTCTGCGGCACAGCCAAAGGGGCCGAGTTGGCGTCCCCAGGTCCCAACGGCCCTTCAAACTGCCCAAAACCAAGGGGCTTCAGGCAGATCCTGAGGCTTTTGCTAATTTAGGAAAAGTCCTAAGTTCAACAGTGCCATTATGGGGGAGAGGTATTTCGAAAGGTTCAAAATAAAGATGGAAAAGCAGGAAATACCGCACTGCAATACCAAATAGGCTTCCTGCGCCTGGCTCCCTGCACCAGCACACGAAGCAGGGCCAGGATCTTCCTGCTATTTATACGCACGTCCTCTAAACTGTGGACTCCCAAAGATGGGAGTCACAGAGCAACGTGTTTTGACAGTAGACTTACTTTTTAAATAAGACTCCGAAAACACTCGCCCCAGGACGATCCATTGTAAACCGCGGCATGGTGCCTGCAGCAGCCAGTGACCCGGGATGTCCCAATTCTCAGCCCTAACGCTGTCTCACGCTGCCATGGCCATGGAGGAGCTACTGGTCGGCACTGAGAGGTCCGGGGCGCTCCCCTCCTCCTGCCCCGCCCCAGGTGGACCTGTGCGGGCTCCATCTCCGCCGCCGAGGACGGGCTCCCCTTGCACAGTCCCCCCAGAGTGAGCTCCCCTTCTCATCCCTTCGGCTCCTCGGGCCCTGCCCTCTGGGACGTCACGAATCTCTCTCTCTCCTGGGCCATTCCCTTCAGCAACACAATCTCCCTGAGAACCACAGCCCTCTCCTGCATCCTCACCAAGCTCACATGTGCAGGGTGAGATGTCATAGACCGCAAGGCCAGTAACAATTTCGGGGCGTTAAAACAAAGCAAGGCACTTTCTGTTTGATGTTTACTACCCAGATCACAGAACATCTCCCAGTTCTACCAAGATATAACGTCTTTAGGCCAGACGATGGGAATGAACCATCTTTTATGCAAATTTGCCTAATAAGTGCTTATAAAAAATGAAGGCATGATTTAGACAGATGGGATTTATAACTCACCAACTGCTGAATGACTCTCTCGACCAGTGTTGAAAATGTAATGTCCTCGGTTTCTCTATTGTCGAACACGTATTTAATCAGCTTGGCGATGGTCTCTGTATCTGTTTCTGACTCAAACTCGTAGCCTTTGCTTTCCTGGAATGTGCGGTTGGACACAGAGTGTCAGATAGTGGTCACTGAGCAATGCCTGCCCAGCCGACTCCCCCTCCTCCCCGAGGACCTGCCCTTGGAGCAACTTAAGCCAAGAACAAGGAAAACTGGGAAGGGATGGAGAACGTTTGCCAGAATCACACAAACACCTCTGACTCATTCCTGGATTCCCTGAGATCATCCCTCCTCAGAAGCTTGTCCTTGCCATTAATCCGGACATTGCAAAACAACAGCAGTCAAAATGATAAAGTACGTGAGTCAAATCCACCCACATCTGACCAACGCCACACGAGCTTTCCAAACTGCAGACACTCACTGACCTGACTCCCACCCTCGTTCCGCTGGTTGTGTGAGTCAACATGATCTATCGCGGAGACGCTTTAATAGACCAAGTGCGTGTGATTTTGGTTCTGTGAATCGGCAGTGGCTGTGAGGGAAATGCTAATGCCCTGGTATCTCCTCAGACGAGACCCGGGGAGGTCGGGGCTGAGGTTATGTTCAACACGTGTGGCCAAGATGGGTCTCGCTCAGTCCCCGTGTTTGCTTCTGCAGGGAAACGAGCTGGCTGCAAGGTTTCCAAGGAGACCAATGCCATTCAGCCCAGATGTCACCTGGGAAAGAATCTTACCAGAAACTTCCTCAGATCTTTGTAATTTGTGATGATCCCATTATGGATGACAACAAATTCTGAAAGAAAAGTCAAGAGAGAAGCGCTGTGAAGAGGTGAAGTGCGAGTCAGAGGAGAAGGAAAACGATGCGACGGCTGGCAAACTCCGCAGCCTCCCCTCCGACAAAGACCCCGCCCGGCAGATTTTGTTCACAGTGACTGGCACTGACGTCTACGAGGACTACGATTTAAACCCGAGGAATACGAATTTCTCTCTCAGTGACAGGCAGTCACCGCCCGCCCAGGCCCGGAGAGCTCCGTGCTCGGGTCCGCAATGCTATCAGACAGGCTTTGGTATTTACGTCGCATGGCGGACGACTAACCCTTCGTTAACCAGGATTACGCCAGGCACTCCCAACAGACGTCAGGCTCAGAGAGGTCACAAGCTAACCGTCCGCTGAAGCACTTCGTTTGACCTACACTTTGCACTTCACAGTCCTGGCTTTCTCAGGAGGAAAATCCCCGCACTGCCGGCATCCCCGGGCTCAGTCACGCCTCTGTATCCGGGCCTGCCTGCTGCAGTGGCCCCCACCCAGCACTGCCCCCGCCCTGCAGGGGACCCCACAGACCCCAGGGGGCGAGGGCTGTGTCTGCCTCAGCGCCACTGCGTTTTCTCAATAAACAGCTGATGAGCGAGCACCGGAGGGAAAGGTCTAGGCCAGCCTGAAAGGTTTTCTGGCAAAAGCCCCCTTTCCCTCTTGTCCTACTGCCCTTAACATTCAGTAATTCCGCCAGGATGTGTGTAGATGTTGGATGCTCTTCACGAATCCTGGCTCTATGCCGTGATCCTCTGCATCTCCAATTCAAATTTTTCTTCAGTTCAGGGAAGATTTCTCCCACTACATGTTTTAAAACCTTTTTCGTTATTTTCACCATAAATTCCTCTCTACCTTAAAAAACCCATTGTTTAATTGCGGGATGTCACACAAAAATGGGACGGCTTGAATAAGAGAAGCCCAGTTTCAGCGGGTGCACTGGCCACAGCTGAGCGCTGCTATGGCGTTTCGGCTTCTGTCCTGGTGGCCTCTTGGGGACCTTGTTGTCATACGTTGCTGTCTCCCACCTGGCTCCACGGTCATCCTCTTCTCCAATCTTTTCATATCTATTGTGACATTATTTCTTTACATTATTTTCTTAACTCTCATGTTCTTTCATCTTATTCCGCTATTTTAACTTCTCGTTAATTTTTTCCAAGAATCCATGTTTTCTTTGCAAGAGCGTCTCCGTGCAATTTCCTCGTGCACTGTGGCTACCGGGCGGGAGACTTCCTTAAAAGTGTGCTCCTCAGCTATCATTGCTAGTTGTTAAGAAAGTTTACGAATCTTTGCTTACTGCCCATGCTATTTTCTCTTCAATTACTCATCCTGAGTCAGGGCAGAAGTGTCCAAGTTTGGGCTTGGGTGGGTCTCCTTGGAGCCACCCTGCTTTGGGGACACAGAATCATTGTCTGCCCTGGACTGGGGGATTTTCCGGTGAGCTTCGCCTTATCGCTTGGGCGGCTGGGAGGCTGTGGCTGAAGTGGCAACATCTCAGGGCACACAGTCCTGGGGCAGTGTTTTCTCAGCCGACACTGCTGCTCTGGGCACCAGCTTCTGCATCTGCCTTGGGGTTTGGCCAGATGGACAGTCTAGGTCCTCAGCACCGTGGGGTCTGCTGTCCTCCTCCAGGGTGTAGGGTGCTTGTCCCAGACATGGCATGCCCTATGGCTCAGGACATGGACCAGACCCAAGGAACAGTCACCAACTGAAGCCTCACTGCCCAAAGACTCTGACCACATGGACACATGAGTAGCCCTGGCCTCTGTGCTACCTCTGGCTACGCTTCTGAGTGGGATAGACGGGGCTCTCCTTCCAGTCTCTGGACAATGCCTGCCCTTCCAAGTTGGGTGGGGTGGGCTGGTAAATCCCCGCAGAGTGCTTGGGAGAGAAGCTGCACTTTCTGTTAGGGGTGAGGGTGGTTGTCCTTCCTGCCTGGCACTACCGGGGGGCACCACTGATCCACAGTGGGTAAAGGACCCCAGGGAGGTGCTGCTCTCTCCTTGGCCTAAATTCCGTGAGGATATACTGCAGTGAGGTTTGTCACGTGTGTGGCTAGGTGCCTGCTAACAGGCCCCCAACAACTGCTCTGATGTATCTGATCCTTACTGTAATACGGGGCTTGGAAAGAACGTGCACTATGCCAGGGGACACCTGGGGTCGGGGTCTGGCTGACTCCAGAAGCCATTCTCTTTCTGGATGCCCGCCCTGCTATGCCCAGGTGCAAGTCATCAGGAGCTTCTGCCCTGACGAGGCCTCGCCCCGAGTGGGGACCTACTGAAGGCCCAGATCATGTCTTAGACTCTGGCATGTCCTTGGAGGCCTGGGAGGAGTGAGGGAGTAAATCCTCTCCCCATCTCCACGCCCACTGTGTCCTAATGCAGGAGGCCCTGACACCTGGGGGCTGACCGATGAGCCCCTGAGAGCTGCCAGCCGGAGCGCCAGCCAACCAGTCTTTCTGCCACAGGAGTGGGCAGGGGTAGTATTTAAGAGAACCACGACATGGAGAACTGTCCTGGCGGCCCAGCTACGTGATGTGGACCCGTGAGCTGGGACTGGCCTTGGGGGTGGCTGGGAGAACCCACCAAAGACGGCTGTGAGCAGTCACAGTGACCTCGGCCCTCTGCCCATCAGTGGCGCTCTGAGGCTCTGTAAACGCAGTGTTTCCAGATTTCCCAGCTCTTCAGGGGATGCCAGATAGTCTGGACTTTCATGCACAATGGTTCTTGACTTTTAAAAGCACAAAGTGAGCTGAGTCGAGGGCTTCCGGCTGCAGCTCCTGCCTCTCCAAATCCTAAGCTCTTGGCTGCTGAGGTCTCCTGCAGGAGCCCAGAGGGTGGAGCAGGGGCCTCAGACACGAACCAAGATCAGCACGACCCCCGCCTCACTCTGGACCACTCTACAGGGACGGCGGGTTTAGCTGGATGCCGGTCCCCATCCTCCCTTTAAGGGCACAGCCTTCTGGGACACTTCAGTCTCTTAGGGAGGAACAGTGTCGGCTCGTCAGTCCCTCCCACTGCCACATCCCACTCATGGGCTGGGTTCCAGGGAGCCGGCAGCCCTCCTGATAAGCACTGTCGTTTTCCTGTGGGAGCCCAGCAGGCCAGCACCGCCCAGGGGCCAGCTGAGTGTTCCTCTTCGCAGAGGCCTAGGGCCGACAGCAGGGCTCTGGGAGCAAGGTCGCTAGCGTGAGAAGTCGGTTAGAAGTGGGCATGGAACCTGCTCCGGCCAGGATTAGCCCTGCAACGGGGCTCAGGGTGGGCAGAACCTTCGGGGACAGGAGCAAGGCCACACCACGTACCGTTGCCTTTGTCTGAGCGCTGGGGGTGGCTGTTGACAGCACTGGGGATCCCGTGGGTGGCCCAGCGAGTGTGGGCCATGCCAAAGTGCGTCTCAAACTCCACCTTTAAGTCCATGCTGTTTTGTTCTAAATGAAAGAAAAATCAGTTTGCCACACTTTAAAAACAAGACATAGGACTGTTAAGGGCAGGTGGTGTCCTCACGCCACGACACACCACCCATGCCAACGGCACATCCCAACCAGGCCCCGCCCTGGGCCCTCCTGCCGGATCCCACACCACCGTGCTGAGCTTTACTCAGGACTTATCAGTAACGCAGCTCATGTCTTTACTGAAATAAACTTACTTTAAAAAGAAAATTATACTAAAACAGAAAAACGGTATCTGAATAATTAAAATAAATTTGCCAGAATAATTAAAATAAATACTGTACATAACTATTAAAATTTTTTAAACTTCTCTGTGTGCCGCTGCCTAAAATAAACCATCCTACACTCTGTGAAACACAGTTTTACAACATGGGCTTGACCCCCTTCTATTTATCCAGGCTCGGACACATCAGTATTTTTAGTCCCAAATGCTGTTGGAACAAAGTCTTTCTGTTACAGTGGCCCACGCTGCATTTACTGCTCGAACTCGGAGTGTTTTCCACTTACTGTAAAGTTCTTCATCCAGAGCCTTGACTTTTCCCCTTTTCTTGACAAGCTGGATTTGTCTTTCTTTGGCTTCATGATTATTTCCATCAATCGCCACACCTGCGGTTTAAACATTATGTTTTCTGTCGGAATTTAAGTTTTGTCTCCCACGCTTGGTCACAAGGCGCTGCGCAGGGCAGGGCTGCACGCGCAGGGCTGCTGGTTAGCGCAGGTCTCGTACCCCAGGCATGCCGACCGGAGGACAGCTGTGCAGTCTGCATGAAATCTACCTGGACGCAGGATGCGAGACTCCGGCGGTATTAACTGCAAGTGGGGGGAGCTCCCTGCTTCCTCCCCCGCTGCAGCTGCCTCCGCCTGCTTCTGCCCAGGGCTGCTGACCAGGGAGAGCCCCACAGGTGGTCGGGAGGAGCTACCAGGCCCTCCGCTAACGGCAAGAGCACAGTGAAGGGCTTGTGTCCTGTGTGTTCTTCACAGTATGGTATTTTTGCTGGTATCTCCACTGCCTTAGTGTCCCTGCAATCTTTTAACTGATTTGCTTTCTGTTAAGAACTTGACGGGGATATAAAATCATATGGCTCCCCACTTCTCCTTGGGCTGCTTAGTTAAAAATGGGAAACAGGCTAAATATCCATCTATTTGGTGGATGGAGTAAGCTCCGAGACAGTCGCCAGATGGAGGATTAGGTAGCCACTTAGAAAGATATTTTGGAAGAGGTTAAGATAATGGAAATGCTAAGGTAAGTGAAAAGAGAATATAAAATTACAAAATTGCGTAATTATGATTAGGTAAAAACAAAAAATATCTGACAGGATGAGGGACACGAAGATTGATCACAGACTGACGGAGGGTCCCTTTGTTTTCTGAAGCCACACTGTTGAGGTAGGGCTAACATACACGACGCTGTGCATATTTAATATCTACAACTCGAATGGTTTGGGGACAAGTCTGCACCCATGAAACCACTACCCCAATTTATGCCACAGACCTATCCATCCCCTCCAAAAGTCTCTTCCCGTCCTCTTTACTTATAATTTGTGTGTGTGATGAGAGCACTTAACATAAGATCTGCTTAGCGAATCTAAGACCCTTTTAGCAAATCCTCAAGTACACAATCCAGCATTCTTACCTGCAGGCCCTCTGCCGCAGGGCGCCTCTCTGGCACCTCCTCGCTTCGCAGACGAAGGTTCGAGGCCTCCCTGTTTCCCAACGGGGGAAACTTTTTTTTTTTTTTTTTTGAGACAGAGTCTCACTGTGTTGCCTGGGCTAGAGTGCCGTGGTGTCATCATAGCTCACTGCAACCTCAAACTCCTGGGCTCAAGCGATCCTCCTGCCTCAGCCTCCCGAGTAGCTGGGAGTACAGGCATGCACCACCATGCCCGGCTAATTTTTTCTATACATTTTTAGTTGTCCAATTAATTTCTTTCTGTTTTTAGTAGAGACGGGGGTCTCGCTCTTGCTCAGGCTGGTTTCGAACTCCTGAGCTCAAACAATCCGCCCACCTCGGCCTCCCAGAGAGCTAGGATTACGGGCGTGAGCCACCGCGCCCGGCCAGGGGGGAAACTTTTCATGGAGGTTTATTTTTTTACTTATTTTTTTACCCTTGTTTCTTCTTCCTACTTTTCTATAGTTTTCAAATTTCTTTAATGAACGAGCATCATTTTTATATTGAGAAAAAATGTTAATAAGAAGTACCAGAAAAATGCCCAGGTTGTGAAAGCCCACAACAGAGAAGTGGGCAGCGGGGCCTAGTCCCGCCGCGAGGCAGGCAGGTGGGACTCACCTGCGGAATCGTAGCCTCTGTACTCCAGCCGCTGCAGGCCCTTGATGAGGGTCTCAAAGATCTCCTTCCTGGTCCGAGGGACTCTGTAGTTCATGTAGGCGAAGATTCCTGAACAAAGAGAAAAAAGTGGCATGTTTATGAAACACTCAGTGCATGTTCAGAAGGAAATACTTTGGGGGCGCAAAGGTGGCAACTCAGGAGGTCTTCGGCTGCTTGCAGAGGGAGGTGTGGCCTTCCCAGACCAGAAGAAGAGTGGCACTTCTCTCCTTCCCCCTGTGACAAAAACACTTGTGCACCCTGTGTCATGCCTCTTGGCCTTGCAATTCCACTGCAGAGAACTTATGCTGTACTTTTGGGAGACAGCTTTCCTGTGGCAATGCCCATCACAGCAAAGGCCAGCAATGCAGCCCAACCACCTTGGGACCCTGGAAGTCCCCCTCTCCCTGCATTCCTGGATTTGTACAGTACACGCCTTGGAAGAGTCATAAGGAGGCAGGTGGGGACTGGTGCTGGGCTTCTGCTTCCACTTTCCACCTGTATGTCTGGCTTGGAGCTGGACCATGAATAAGCGCTACGATGACGACAGCAAGAATAAGACCATCTCGTTCTCCCTTGGGCCCCAGAGAATCCTCACCCCGCTCCAGGTAGGCCGACAAACCAAGAATATTTTGTTTGGCTTTATTTTCTGCATTCATATTTCAAAATAATACTTTTCCAAGTAGGAAGCAACGGTTGTCATGTTGGTTCTGCCCTTCCAAACCCCCCTACTCCCCCATTTGTGACGATGGACCCTGGACCTCCCTCTCCCTGCGGGTGCCCCAGCCCACCATCCTCTGTCCTTCCATCCTCTCTCCCCGCCTTGGGGAAGCCTCCCACCTCAGGGGTGGTGTCCTGGCCCTGGCTCTGACCACCCCAAAGCACATACACATCTCCCTGACAAGGGCACAGGCTGGCACTTGTCTTTTTTTTTTTTTTTTTTGAGACAGAGTCTCGATATGTTGCCCGTGCTAGAGTGCCGTGGCGTCAGCCTAGCTCACAGCAACCTCAAACTCCTGAGCACAAGCAATCCTGCCTCAGCCTCCCGAGTAGCTAGAAATACAGGAACACACTACCATGCCCGGCTAATTTTTCTTTTTCCATTTTTAGTTGTCCAGCTAATTTTTCTTCTATTTTAGTAGAGACAGGGTCTCGTTCTTGCTCATGCTGGTCTCAAACTCCTGACCTCAAGGGATCCTCCTGCCTCAGCCTCCCAGAGTGCTAGGATTATAGGCGTGAGCCACGGCGCCCGGCCACTTCTGTCTTTATATTTCTCACCATGCCTTCACACACAGTCCTGTTCGATAAACGTATGCCAAATAGAATGACCACGTACCTGTATTAACGCAGGAAGCAATAGTGCAGGTCATAAAAAAGTTATTGGGCTTCAGGCATATCCACGGTACCTGTCTTGGTGTGTCTGGGCTGCTGTAACAAAATACCATGGACTGGGGGGCTTATAAACAAATAGGAATTTGTTGCTCACAGTTCTGGGGGCTGGAAGTCCAAGATCAAGGTGTTGGCAGATTCGGCGTCTGGTGAGGGCCCTTTCCTAGAAGGGGTGCAGGGTCTGTCCACAGTTTTTTATAAGGGCACTAACTTTATTCATGAGGGCTCCACCCCCACAACCTAATCACCTCCCAAAGGCCCCGCCTCCAATACTGTCACCTTGCTGGGGCGAGGACTTCGACATATGAATTTAGGGGGAACACGAACATTCAGACCATAGCAGTAGCGAATCTTGCTGAGACTCACCACGTACCAGGCACTGGCCACGCCGATGTCAGCCCAAGCTCTCAGCAGACTCCGAGGTTGGCCCACAACCCTCCTCCCACCTTCTGGAACAGAAGCCTGGGGAAGCTGGGACTCACCCAGAGCCAGAACAGAACCAAGGAGATCTGACTTCGGGATTTAAATGCTCCTAACCACTGGGCATGGGATGAACACTGTAAGGGTTAAAAGATTTATTTTCCCAATTACATTTTGCTGGGATGAGAGAAAGGTCTGATCAGGATCAGAGTTCTTCCAGAGACGAACTTCAGAGAGGACAACCTGCCCCACAGATAGCCAAGGGCTGGCCATGATTATACACAAAACCACCTGTAACATCTCTGGTCATTAAGATTAGATTCAAGTCAATACAGAATGAATGATTAAACTTCAATGAAAAGAATGTTCTATTCTTAAACAGTAAGTAGGGTCCCATCACACAAACACTTAACTTACCAAAATTCATCTACGCACACAGTCAAAAAACAGCTGATAAAATTAAATAGTATTATAAATTGTATTTAGCATTCTTATATACTGTAAGCTACTGTACACAGGATATATTTGCACACATGTATTAAGGTGCAGGGTTTATATAGAAAAACACGTACACTGCACACCGGCAATGTTGACAGTAAGCTATGCTTGTCTTCCTCGCTGACTTCGGGTCAGGAGAGAGGCGCTGAAGGCGGGGGCTGTGTGTGCTGCTGGCCCTTCCCCAGCGGGGGCCAGGCCCACCCGGGGCGGACTGCTCCCGAGCTTCCACAGCCCCGGCTCACACTTAACACCTACACTTCCACCAAAAAAACTTCTGGGCATGGGATGTACTTTTGTCACCTTGTTTTTTTTTTTTTAAAAAGATAATTACTTTTTAATGTCAGCATTAAAAACTTTTTACCAGCTTTCTCGAGATATAAGTCGTGTACATGACATCCTCCCATCTAAATTATATGACTCAATGGTTTTTAGTATATTCAGAGCTGTGTGATCATCACCACAATGTATGTTTTAGGTGAAACTTGTAATAACATTAATTTTTCTAAAAACAATCAGAAAGTTCCCTGGGAGACATGGTCAAATTCTGGCCACTGTAAAGACCATACAGTTATGGGAGATAGTTACTCAGAGGACGGAGCGACTCGATAAATCGTCGCTGGAGTCTTTTAATCTAAATTTTCCTGGCATCCTGAGAATGTTCTAGAATTACACCTGCACCTCACTCAGGGAAGCTGGCAAGCATCACAGATGACACAAAGGCTCAGACGTGTAACCGTCGCCGACTCTGAAAAGGTTTTGAATCTGTGTTCAGCAGAGTGCTCTACGGGTCAGCTCTGCGACTCCCCTCTGAGGTCCCCTCCTGCCAGCCGCACGCGGCTTCTGCACACGCACCAGGCATGTAGCTCTGCGTACTGTGTCTGACTCTCAGACCCACGACAGTCTTCTGGGGGGGGGCCGGGGGTGCCACTAGAGCCCCCTGCAGGCAGGGGCAGTTAAAGGGTCCTTGCCCTCAGGACCGCGCTGCGTCCACACCCAGTGGGCAGGCGGCTGCCGTGAGGGAAGCTGCCAAGCAGTGATTCTCACGGTCCTTGTGCAGAAGACACAAATCTAATTTTCAACCAGAAACCTCTTGTGTACCTTCACGAGCAAAGCTCTCTCTCCTTGCGCCGCTCGTCCTCCTGACCGGACTCTCCCTGCACTCTACTGCACTGAAGGGAACAAAACAGCATTCACGCTGTGTTCTGATTACTTTTTTAAAAAATAGAATAAAATAAAAGGAAGCTGCTCTTCTCAGAATTTCTCTTGCTATTTGCATTGGAATTCCCTTCTAAATCCCAACCATCCGTAAATAAAAGCCACAATGAGAATCCATTTTTTAACCTGTTTTCACCTATAAAGATCAAGCAGTTCGACAATAAGTGAGAGTTTAAACTCGAGCACCCTCTTTGGAAGGCTATCTGGCAATCTCTCGAAATTAAAAATATACACATCTGTTGACCAGAGCTGTTGCACTGCTAGGAACATATCCAACAGGCATCTTTGCAGAGACGTACGTGCACAGCTACCAGGATGGCTGCTTAGCATTGCTTGCGGCCACCAAAGGCGGAGACAGCCTGACGCCTGGTGGGAACCAGGTAAGGGTGCTGTAGCTGCACCGCCGGCCTTCGGCAGGCCGCCCTGTGCACTCTCTTGGAAGAGATCGACATCTCCAAGACAAGTCAAGGGGAAAAAGCAGCTTGCAGAACATGAATAAACCACACAGGGCATGGGGGAGGTGCACGGAGCATTTCTGGAAGGACACCAAGACCAGCAGGCAGTGGTCGCCTCTGACGTGGTCACTGAACAGGGGACAGAATATTCCTTCCCACTGTGTCCTCTTTGTACGGTTAAGATATTTCCCCACACGCCACTACATAATATTTTGCCACTGTATGAATTCCGCGGTGGTGAGTACATGAAGTTATCTAGATGCTAGATAATGCCGAAATAAGAAAAGACTCTGTCCTGTCAGAAGGGGGACAGCCTAGCCAAGGCACAAGGGTTGGCATGGACCAGCTGTTTGGACAGTGGTGGATGTGACAGCCCTGGTTCACCCTGATCTCCTGTGGGCACAGGCATCCCAGCGAGGGGGCCCTACACCTTCCAGGGAAAGGCGCACCGATGGTGTGGCAGCTGGGACCTCTGGCCAGGACGGACCTCTGTCCAGTTCTGCTTTTGTTGTAACTGTCTCATCCCATCTAGAGCGCCAGGACCACCGCCAGCCCTTCCTTTCGCAGGGCCTCGATGCCAGCCCCTGCCCTGGCCAGTCCCTCCTGCCCCTTGAGCTGGGCCGGCCCAGGGTGCCTTCACGCAGCTCCCCGGCCCCCCCTACCTGGAGGAACAAAGCTGAGCACACCTCCTGATCCTTAAAAGGACTGGCTCAGGGTCATCCACCTGGGGTGGCCTCCTTCCTCCCTCTGCCACTCACTAGCTGAGGGACAGCAAGAAGCGCAGAGGGTGGCCACTGACGCCTGCGGCCAGCAGCAGGCACTGATCTCAAATCCTTCCGTGCAGCCTCCAGCAGGTCACTGAACCCTGCACCTCAGTGAAAAGGCGGGTGATAGCCAGTACAGTGCCTGCCACATAGCAAGCGTCCAGTAAAATAAAATGGGGCAAGGAGCTTGAGAAATTATCCCTTGAGAAGTTATCTTTAAATTAAACCAAGGGGAAAATTGTACCATTTACTGTTATTTCTTCTTGGCCTTCTGCCTGGGGAAATAATGGTTGAATCAAATGTACGATTTGGCTGTGGTTTGATCAAGATTTAATTCACCCTGGAAACATTCTCTGGCCGTGAGGGCCTCGTGGCTGTACTGGGTGCTGCAAGGCACAAGGATGGACGGTCAGGGGGCCTCAGAGAGGGGTCAAGAGAGGACAAGGACGCTCTGGGACCCCTGAGCTCTCCGGGGAGGTGGGAAAGGGCCTCCTGCTGGGGGCGGGGTAGACAGCCGAGGCCGGCTTTGGCACAGGTGGCTCTGACCCATTCTGCAGTTTCGGGTCACAGGCGACCCATGAGATCTGAGCAGCTTTCCCCGCCCTTTCCAAAGCCACGTGGCCCTGCTTCCTCCCTATGCAGCGCTTGCTTCCTCTTCTTGTTTTCTGACTCCACGGGACTGCAACCTATGTAAGGGCGGAGGCCACATCCGTCTCATCCATCTTTGTGTCCCCAGCACCTAGCGCAGGGCCTGGCACATTTTAGGCACTCAATAACTATTTGTTGAATGAATGAATGCAAGAATGAATGGCTGGAGGGGAAACAGCAAAGAAGGTGGCTTTCGAGCTGGGCACGAGAAGCCACGCTTAGCCATAAACACGCAGATCAGTTTGCCGGAACCCACAGTGAAAGCATGACGGACACAAAGGCAGGAGGTGAGGGGTGCTGAGCCGGGGGTCCCTGGGTGTCGCCCCTGTCACGACGGCAGCATGGCACTGCCAGAGCTCAGGGCGAGCCGCAAGGCACTCGAAGGCTGATGTTCCCCAGCACGACCCCCTGCCCCAGGCACCGTGATGGGGGAGTACAGCTTTCCAGCTGAGTGAGCAGGGAAGCCCCGGGACCGGGCCGGGTGGGCTGCAGGGTAAGCCACTGCAGAGGCTTCCCAGTGCCACCACTTTCTGGACCTCGTCTCCTCTGACCCTCATGACACCCTGTGCAGAGGACCTGCGGCTCCCACGGGCAGAGAGGGCGTCTGGGGCTCCAAGGCCAAAAACTTGAGTAATTCACAGCCAGGTCTGCCTGACTGCAAGCCAGGGCTTATCGCTGCTGCCCCTCAGTCAGCACAGAATCCTATCCCAAGGGCAGAGGAACAGCTCTCGCAGACGCCCGGCTTGGGGGAGGCGCCCGCCTGGCACTAGGTGGGCAGGCCTCAGAGCCCCCTGGTCAAGCTCAGGCCAGATGCTGCTCTCCGAGCCTGGCCCGCCCTGACTCTCCCCATTGCGACTCCACCCTTCTCCTTCTGTCCTGCCCCGCCCCCAGGGCCTCCGAAACCACTGCCAGGGAGGCTCCAGCCACACCCCCCAACCCCGCCCTGGGGCCCACAGCCCTGCCTCAACCTCTCATCCCATCCAGCCACATCCGCCCCTGCACCCCGCAGCCCCCTGCAGGGTCCGGCCTCAGGTCTCACTCCCGAGGGGCTCCCAGCCCGGTGCTGTCCCCTCCAGGTCCCCCACACCCACTCTCACACGATGCCTCCTCCATCCCTCCACCCCAGATGAAAACCGTCTTTCCCACCTCTGACCTCTCTTTTCCAATTTCCCATCCCTTTTCCAAGACTTCTGCCACTTTCCATCTTGACCTACTGCCATTTGCCGGCCTTCGCTCCTAGGGTTGCTCGTCCCGTGGGACGGGTGTCCACACGGACATCCGTCTTCCCACCACCATCTCAGCACTGAAGTGGCTCACCTTTTAGTCCATGAACCTGACACAGATTAGAGACGATGCCAAGCCCTCGACTGGAAGACCCCTGCCACGACAGAAGAGCACAGGCGAGCTGGATTCTGCCTCGAGGAATGCCCACAGAATTCCTGAGTGTGCGCGCGTGGTGTCGGGCCAGGGGGGCAGGTCCAGTCTCCTGGGGGAGGCCCACAGGTGTGTGGAGGCCTCGGGGCCATGGCAAGAGCACTGAGGAGCTGTGGCCTCTCTGACTGCCCGGTCCTTGCTCACCGGGACTGGGGGAGGCCACTCCATTGATGGCTCGGGGTGACAACTCCCAGCTCCTCCTCAGAAGAGAGAGCAAAGCTGGAGGCGCCGAGAGTGTGTGTGCTCCCGTCACAGCCCTGCTTAAAGAAAGGCAGGGCAGCCCGCAGGCCTGGCCAGGGGCCCTGAGTGGACCCAGCTGCCTCTCTGCCTCGGGCCTCCTCGGGGCTCCATGGCTGCCTCCCCACTGGAACCCAGCAGACACCAGACTCTGCTTCCTGCAGCACACCAGACAAGGCATTTCTATTTTTAGTAGAAAAGTTCCTGGTGTCCTTGTCATTCTAGCATCTTATCTAGAACAAAGTGGGAAGTGACATATACTCTAAATATTAGTGAAAGAAAAAAAACTTTTAAGAAAAAATTTGTCAAATTTTGGCTATAAATGCAAAATTTTTTTTAGCGAGAAATATTTCCCTTGAAAATTAAAAGGAGGAAAATGATCAGGTTGAATTGCTTAATCGTTTTTGTGCAGAATTAATCTTTAGAATTTTCTCTCAAAGTTGTTGGTGACCTCAAGTTAATCTCTCTTTATAAGCTTATTTTTCTAAATACAAAAGTAATCCCTTAATTTAAGAGCATAGTTTACTAATGCTATACCACTAAATGTGCAGGTTTTTCCGAACTTGGGAAACCCCTGATGGTTGAGACTGACTTACGGAGGACGCACATAACGACAGGGAGGAAGAGGAGGCAGAGGAGGGCCACAGCCCTGCAGAGACGGGAGCCATGTGGCCACAAGCCAAGGAATGCTGGCAGACACCAGAAACGGAAAGAGGCCAGGAAGGAGTCTCCCCTAGAGCTTCCAGAGGAAGCGCAGCCCTGAAGACACCTTGCTTTTGGCCCAGGAAAACTGATTTTGGACTTCGGTCTCCAGAACTGTGAGAGAATCAATCTGTGCTGTTTTACATGAGCAAGTTCGTGGTCACTTGTTAGAGCAGCCAGAAGAAACGAACACACCAATCAGGACAAAAGATGGTGAATTCAAGGCAAGGGCTTTACCTTCTAGCGAGAGCTAAGAATTCTCCAATTCTCCATAGCACAGCCAAGTCTTTTTTCTTTTTTTTCCCCCCTCACAGATTACGAAGTGAAGAAAGTGAAGCACAGGGAAGGTTTAAGAGTTCGCGGCTGGGAAGTACAGACCTCTTCCGCCCTCCCTCTCTTCCCAGGAAGGTCAGCTCCCTGCCCCCTCCGTGCGGGGTCCAGGGTTCAGACTGCTGGGTTGGGGGAGACAGGTAGCACCGCTGAGCAAGGCAGCTGGGAGGGGCAGGGGGAACCGGGGCACATGCGCCCATCATCCAGGGGTCACTCGTGTACCATTTGGAAGTACGAACTCTGTGTTGCTTATCTTTGGATTTTTTTTCAAGAGAAGCCCAAAATCCACCTACTTTTGTGAAATCTCCCAGTTTCGTAATCTGGTAACTAATTTAAAAAAATGTTTTAACCCTGTGCACCAAACAAAAAGATGTCTGTGCGCCTAGTTTGGCCCAGGACTGCCGGGCTGCAGCCTGTGCACAAGGTCTTCCCTCTGCAGCGGGATTTCTCAGGTCAGTCACCCCTGGTCAGCGAGCAGCCTCTGGCCTGGTCCTCCAACTCACCTGCCCCCTCTTTGGCGGGGGGACCACACCCAGGAGGTCTTCAAAACCCCAGGGCCTGGAAAACAAAGGTCCTCTCCATGGAAGAATGAAGGAAGAGAGAAGAAAGGAGGGAGGAAGGAAATATCGTAACTTTTCTATCGGCAGAAAGTCAGCCAAATGCCAGCAACTCTTGAATGTCAACCAAACCCCACACGTGAGTACCTAAGTGCCATTTCAGCTAAGCTCTGGGTACACTGAAAGTCGCGGAGGGCCATCTGCCCAGTTTATGGAGGATTGACTACTGCCGGTGCGGCTTTCCGAGGGAGAAGCAGCAAAGACAGGGGGAGCAGACACAGTCTGAGCACGCTCTTAGCACACGGAGAAGGAAGGGCCTTTGATCTCGATCCCTGCAGGAACTGCCCTGAGGCTGCTTCCACGCGGCAGCAACGGGCATGGCCCAGAGAAAAGACCTGAAACAACTCCTGCTCAGACACAGGTGCACAGTCCCCTCCAGGCCGCGATTTCCCCCAGTGTAAGGTGAAGAGGTTATGTGGTTCTTTCCAGGAACATCCTCACAATGTTTGCTGTATCCTTGTACCAATGGCACAGTTAGTTCTTTAATATTTTCCTGTAAAAATTGACTAAATTTTCAAAAACATAAATGAATTCATTACAAAAGGAAACAACCATAAAAGGAAAGCCAGTATCACTTGCCATACATACATAGACCATAATCCAAAAAAAAAAAAAAAAAAACCCAGACCAACGTGTTCAATTGTAGCCAGCTGCTGCTGCCTGCTCTGAGCCTGGGAAGTGTCACAGAGACGTTAAGGACGCATTAGCACCAAGCTGAGACCTTCTCCTGGTGTAACTTTCCCATGCAGGGATTCCAGAGGACTCCAGGCTGAGCTACACCCGCCCTGCCAACAGCAAGGATCAGCCCTAGGGAAATGAATTCCCAAAAGACATCCTTAGTCCTGCAAATACTCTTTGATTCTGGCTCTGGGCTACAGCCGCTCTGGAGCCCTGGGTATCCTTTGGTGACCCAAGCCCCTTCTCACACTCAACCACGAGCAGTACCAGAAGACATGAGGATACAGGGTGTTCCGCCCACAGCTCAACATTTCCTATGGGGACAGTACACATGCAGCCTTTTAAGAAAGCAGAACAAAAAACTTGTGATTTTGAGAGTTGGAGGAGTTGGAGTCCCCCAAACCTCAGAAAGACATCAGAGAAAGCCAGATGCAAATAGGACGTGTAGGACAGACGCAGAAGGGCAGGGGGGGTGGAGGGGCATCCGAGAGGAGGAGGGCAGTAAAGGCTCCGGTGCGGGGGGCAGACCCTCCAAGTTCAAGGGACTCATGCACAAGGCCGGGTCCAAGGCCACCAGTTGGCCAAGGGTCTGGAATGCCACACTGCCAGGTCTTTGCGAGCTGCCAAAATTGCCACCCTTGGCTCGTCTCTGTGCCCAGAAGCGCCCAGAGGCAGCCCTACACGTTGCGAATGACGCCCAGGAGTACTGAGATTTTTGCTGAGGTTCGGGGATTTAAACCGATGCCTGTTCGGCCTGGGTCAGGCGGCATCCCAAAGCCAGCGGCCCCTTCTTGGTCGGCTGGCCCCTGAACAAGGCCGTACAGAGCTTGGCCCAGGGCTCGCCGCCGGCGCGCCCCACCCCTCGGCCCTCGGCAGAGTCAGAGAGGCCTTTCATGGCTTCAGAAGTTCCACCAGGTCCTCCAGCCACAGGAGGCTGGAAAGGGTAACTGAACCCTATTCAAGGGAGGAAAAAAAAAAGCACAGTGACCTTTTGTCCCAGCAGAGGTCCAGGCTCTCTCCAGGCCAGCGGAGGAAAGAGCCGCAGATGCGCGCTCCGGGCCGCGGCACCGCCCCGCCGCGCGGCAGCCACGCGGGACGGCGGGTTCGCCGCGGGCATCCGGCCCGCCCCCGCCCGGACCCCTCCTCGCTTGGCCGAGGCTCCGCCGCGATAACGCCTCTGCCCCAGCCGCCCGAGAGTCTCCTCAGCAAGGCAGCGGGCACAGGGAACCGACCCTTCCAGGGACAGGAGCGAGGAGGACGCGGGCCCTTCCCGGCGCCCCGGGGGCTGCTCCCCGCCGCGAGGGCGAGCCCGGCGGCTGCGCGGTGCCGGCGCGGTCCGAGCCGGGCCGGGCGCCTTCGTGGGCGGCGGCGGACTGGAGGGAAGCGCCCCCTCTGGACTCGGGGTGGGGATTCCTCCGCGTCGCGGGGTCCGGGCCGGGGAAGGCGGGCCTGGCCAGCGAGAGCCCCGCGCTCGGCGCCCCCAGCCAGGCCCCCGGCGCCGGCTCCCGGCGGAGGGCGGCTCGGGCAGCGCGGCACTCACCGCACATCGTGGCCGCCGCTCCGGCCCTCGGCGGCTCCGGGACCCGCGCGCTCGGGACGCTCGAGGACGCTCGGCCGCTCCCCGCGCCGTGTGCTCCGCGGGCCCCGGCTCCCGCCCTTTTAGCCCCGAGCCCGGGAGAGGGCGGGGCCGGGCCGGGCCCTCCTTCCGCCTGCCTGCTCCCCATTGGCCCCCGGTTGTCGTGACAACGGCGGGGACGGGCGCCCGGAGTCCGGGCACCGCCGAGGGGCTGCTCCCGTGCGCGGGTCGCGACTGCGCCTTGAGCCTGGAGCTGGGCGGGGGGCGGCCAACGACCCGCGCCCGCCGCCGACTCGACCCCGGACGGCGTGGAACCTCGGGCGGAGGACCGAGCGCTCTGTGCCTCCGTTTCCCCATCTGTAAAATGGGAGCAACCGTGGACCCCCCCCCCCAACCTCTCGGGTGCGGGGGAGGAGCAGGACGGTCGGGGCAGCCCTCGGGGAGCCGCGGTCCGGCAGACTGTGAACCTGGCTGACTGTGGAGCCTGACCTGGGAGGCGAGGTCCCCACGTTGCGGACGTAGCTGGGGGAACCCGGGCAGCCGCCCGCCTGGAGCCCGAATCCGACCCCGCCCTGGCTCCGGGCTGCCCCCCGCCCCGCTGAGCTCCCGGCCCCGGTCTCCCGGGGAAGGTCACGAGAACCGGCCCAACATTTGCGTAGTTTGAAGACATCTGGTTTTTTTTTTTTAAACTTAAAAAAATAATCCTGAAATTGTGAACAGATCCTCCCCAGACCGGGTGCAAGAACCCAGTGACGCTTTCCACGTCTTGTCCGGAGCATTTTCCCGGCAGGCTCTCCCTGGCCTCGCCGCGCCTCTGCGGGCCCTGGGGGGGTGTCTGCCGTCCCCGTCGGACGGTGGAGGAAACAGACTCGGTGACAGCAAAGGAGGCGCTTGGTGGAGTCGCGATGGTGGGAAGCAGCGGAGCTGGTTGGGGAGCTGCCGCACTTGCCTCTCGCCCTCCCACCAGGCGGGGTCGCCTCCATTCGTTCATTCATTCATTCCCAAATCCTGAGCACCCACTTCATGCCTGTCCTGGCACTCAGGACTTCATGACGATGAGTGAGAACAGATCTACAGGGTGGCGGGGAAGCAGGCACTAAGCTGGCGGTCACACGGGCAGCTGGACAATTCCGGGTGGGATACAGGGAGGAGGTGGGCAGGGCCAGTGAAGAGGGTGCCAGGCTCTTCCTGGGACTGGGCTGGAGCTGGCGCTGGTGCAGGTCAGTCGCCAGCCAAGGCAGTTCTCCCAGGGAAGTTAACAGACTCTCCAAGGGAGGGAGCAGCGCGCATGTGCAGAGGTCCCCTGGGTGAGGGCTAACGTGAGCCTGGAGATCAGGCTGTCCTGCCTCCTACTGGCCTCTGCTGTCTGTAACTGAGATGGGGACAGGATGAGGTCATCAGGCCCTCCGCTAGAAACAAGGCACCAGGAGCCCTGGGGTCCTAGTAGGGTCCAGGTCTGTGCTCCATCTTCCTTGGGGATCCGCAGCTCCATGGCGGGAGTGGCATGAATGAATGCTGAGAGCATCTCCTCTGCTTTGGGGACCAACCACCTGAGAATCCTTTGGGCGGGTGGGGCCTTGGGCCTGCCTCATAGCCACTAGATCCCCAAGTGGGATCAGCCTGTGGCCCATGCTGGACCCTTGGGTAGTGCAACTGGATGGAGGATAGCCTGGTGATGCTGGAGACCTCGGGTGGAGTGGGGAGAGGCAATCTGACAGCAGAGTGATCCAGAGCACACAGGTGGATCTGGCATGGAGACGATAGAAATGAGAGCCCCTGCATCCAGCCAGGTCTGAAGCCAGGATCTATCCCTGGACTTCTCTGTATCTGGACTCCATCAATTCCCACCCTTGCCTGAGGCACTCCGAGGTGACTTCTGTCATTTGCAACCAAGTGTAGTCCTGACCCCTTCAACCTGCTGGAACTAGGCTCTGAGGTCCAGGTAGGCAGCTGGTGGCCCCAGCCTGTAAGGTCCTGCTGGCTGGAGGTAGCTCCCCTTCCTGCTCTCAACTCTGACAGGGATCTGTCCTTATGCAGCTGGGGAGGCCCCTGGCGTTTGGAGAGATTAAACAATCTGCCCACAGTCACACAGCCAGGAAAGAGGGGCTGGTCTGGATCAGAGGGCCCAGGCTTGCCCCTTGGGAAGAGGGAGAATGTGGGACCATGCACCGATGCCTCTCTCAGGTTGGCCCCCACCTGCGCTTGCAGGAGGGTGAGCCTGAGTGGCTGGGGCAGGGCCTGGGTGTCCACTGCCCAGGCTGATCTCTGTGGCCGGCTCTGGCCCTGCTCTCCAGGAGCGCCTTGGCCCTGCGGGCCAGCGGGTGGGACCACATGCTGGAATTGCAAACAGCAGCCACAGACACGGCTTCTTCACCTGCACAGTCTTTCAAAGCTCTTTGTAGCTGGGAGACTTGCTCATTGATCTGGTATCTCCCAAACAACCCAGAGATCTGCTCCCCACTCCTCCGCCACTCCCAACAAGAACAGCCCAGCTGAGTCCTGTGGCTGTCCTGGTAGACGTGGAAGGTGCCCACCATCCCTTGGCCACAGGCCCTGTTCGTCTGCTTTTCCCTGTGATGTTTCCAGTAGGGTCTGGGGAGGGTTATGGTGCCGCGGTATGGTGAGGGCCCCCTCTGGCTCCTGCAGGCATCCTGGCTAGACTTTTACCAGCTCTCATGTTGTCATCAGGGTCCTCACTACAGGTCTCCACCAGCCACAGCTCTGCCTGAATCTGGGCTGGTCACCTGTTCTTCCTGCTCCCCTTTTACCCCTCTGGAGGCAGAAATGCCAGGCAGGTCTCCATGTTGCCCAGAGACCCAGCCCAGCCCAGAGCTGTGGAGCCGGGGCTTCCTGGACTTCAGCAGAGGGCTGGGGGAGCTGGGGGTGCAGGGTGCTGAGGCCTGCAGCTGGGAGCCCTGGGTTGGATCACTCCATGGGGATGGAGGGAGATTCTATCGGGACCTGTGAATGGTGCCCTCGGTGGGCAGTGGGTAGGATTTGGGGAGCCCAGGTCAGATGTCGCAGGTGTTGTGACTTGGATGGAGTGTCCCACCTTGAGGCAGCTGGTCCTCAGCTCAGACTCAAGGTGGGGACACAAGGAGCCGCAGAGCTTGGGGCTAGACTGGAGTGTGGGGCAGGAAGACACCCCCCCACCCCTCCTGTGGGGCTGGGGTAGGGCGGATAGCGGGGTGGGCCGGCTGCAAAAATCCCACTGTTAGGGAAAGTCTGAGGGACTGGTCTGGGGCCAGGGCTCGAGGACAGCCAGAAGTGGAGAGCTGGGCAGGAAATGGAGGCAGGAATCCTTGCAAAGAGTAAGGAAGCTCGGCTGGGGCCTGGGAAACGGGGTGGTCATGTAGCTCAGGTTTTGGCCACCAGATGGCTGCACTGGCCCCGAGCCCAACCCCAGCACTGAGGCAGGAGCGCCCCTCCCCTGTCATTCCTCGGCACAGGCTGGGGCGGCGGCGACCGTCCATCAGGTTCCTGGTTTCACCTTTCTCCTGCAGGAACTCAGGAGGAGGTCTGCCAGAGAGCTGAGCTTGTGCACTCTTTCACGACTGCAGGTTGATTTTTTTTAATAAATAGGGCTATTTGTGCATTTTTGTAACTTTTTTCTTACAGAAGAAATACATGTTGATTTAGGGAATTCAGAGTAAAATTTTTTTCAAAGGGTTAACCACCGTCAACTTCTCACGCCCTCCGAATGTTATTCTCCGCCTGCATGGTCAGTATTTAAACACTGCGGGCACCCTGCAAACGTCGTTTTGCAGCTGAGGTTTGACAAATTGTGCTGCGAAGCCCGGATCTGGCCTGGGAATGCCGGTGCTGTCCCACACACCCCCTGGTACTGCCGTCCCCTGGAAAAGCTGGGCCTTCACTCTGCTGAGCTGGGGGGGGGCGGGGTCTGAGTGGGACAAGCAGAAATGCGAGATTGCACGAAGCGCCGGCTGCGAGGCGGCAGTGGTGGGCAGTGGCGGGCACACCCTGTCGTGCTACCCCTGTGGGTGCTCTGGCCCAGACGGGGGGCTTCTGCTATGGCCGAATCTTTGTGTCCCCCTCCCCCAGTTCATGTGTTGAAATCCCAGGTCCCGAGGTCATGCTACCAGGAGATGGGGCTTTTGGGGAGGTGATCAGGTCAGAAGGGTACAGCCCTCCTGAATGGGGTCATTGTCCTTATCAAAGAGGCCCCAGAGAGCCGCCCCACCCCTTCTGCCATGTGAGGACACAGTGAGAAGGCACCGTCTGTGAACCAGGGAGTGGGCCCTCCCCAGACACTGAATCTACCGGTGCCCGATCTTGGACTTCCAGCCTCCAGAACTGCAAGAAATGTCCATTGTTTACAGGCTGGTTAGTCTGTGGTATTTTGCCGTAGCAGCCCCAACGGAGGAAGACAGCTGCTGAGGCCAACACCTGCCTAGTCACACCTGCGTGGCACTACCTTAGCTCACCCCATGCCAAGCCGCTCAATTATTTCAGGCAAAGTATCTCCTCAGGGACAAAAAGGCACATATTGGGGTCCCTGCCAGAGCAGGGAGAGGCCTCACATTCACAGACCATTTGGTGCAGTACAGCACGGCTGCTCATTTATCTCACAAATGTCCACGTGTCCAGGTGGCTGCCCTGTGCTGGAGGGGGAGGGTTACAGAGAGGAAACCAACCTAGTTTCCATCCTGGAGGATCCCATAGTCTAGTGGGCAAGTGTACACACACACACACACACACACACACACACTCACACAGAGAAAACCAGAAAATAAGGGGTGGGATATAGAATCTACTCGAGTGTTGTAATCTGAGAAGGCATTCAATTGCAAATCTGAGAAGGCATTCAATTGCAAATGAGGCAGGCAGATAGGAGAGCACGTGCAAAGGCCCAGGGGCAGGAAGAGCAGGTCAAGTGCAGAGAGTCAGCAGGGTAGGATTGTCAATCTCAACACCTTGCCTAGGACCAAAGCAGGTAACGTGAATAAGGAAGGCGAGTGGGAGAGAGGAGGTGACAGAGAGTAGTGGGGACCGAGGGAGAGCTGGGATCGTGTGCCCCATTTAAGGCTCTTCCTGGTACCAAAAAAAGGGCATTTTCTAATGCCTGAGCAGAGACCAAGTGTGGCCGGGGGGACCCAAAAGCCTGTAGGAGCTTCTTTTCAATAATTCCAGGGAGGTGTTACAAGTTTGGTTTACTTGCCCGTTTGGTAAGCAGGCCTTGCCTGAAAGGCCACAGCCAGGTGCTCTGCGATGCCGATGCCGGCGCTGCCTGGGAGAGCTGCAGGACCGCCCAGCGGCTCAGAGTCTCCGAGAGCTGGAGGGTGGCGGTGGCAGTCACCTTAGTCTATCGGCCCCAACACAGTCTCTTCTGTTGTTTGGGGCATTTCCCTGTGGCATCCGGGGGAGCTGCCCAGACAGCCAGGCCTATGTCTGAGGAGCTTGGTGGGGCTCGAAGGCTCTGCGGTGACCCAGCTAGTGGCGGCAGAGAATTCATTAGGTAGTTTAGGCTTTGTGGACCACGTACGATCTCGTCTCTGTTGCGTATTCTTCTTTGTGCATTTTTTGTTTTTGTTTTCAATTTGGTTTTTTCCCTACCATTCTTTAAAAATATGAAAACCATTCTTAGCTGGCTGGACATTCAAAAACAGGCCAGGGCATGGTTCGGGGTAGAACCGCAAGGCAAGCTGAAGTTACCCTGCACTCATTTCTCATACTTCTGGTTACTGGCTTGAAATTCGATCTCCTACAATTTCACGCTGTCTTGCTGTACGGAAATTTGTTTTTGAACCAGGCAAGTATTAAAATTGTGCCCTCGTGTCGCTCGTTCTCATGCTCCTTGGAGCCCGGCCACAGGACTCCTCTGAGGCAGAGCCCTTTCACAGCTCTGCGGGTGAAAAATTCAAGTCGGTGCTAATGCACGTGGCTTAAAAACCACACAGAGCAAAATCAATCTGCAACTAAATATTTGTGCACTTCACTCCATCCCTTAACACTTAAAAATGCCAGCAAACTGGCTCATCCCAGAACTGTGTCCGTTGTCCACGGGAGAGGCCACTGATTCACAGGGGTTCCCTCTGTGGGCAGGCCCAGGTCCCAGCCTGGCTCCTGTGTGCTCCCCATCGCCCCAAGTTCCCCCATGCAAGGTGGCCCTCTTCTCCCAGCCTCCCTGGAGCAGCAAGGCCCTGCCCGTCCCCACCATCCCATCGTGAAAAGCCCATTCCCAAGCCCAGGCGAGCTGCATTTAGAGCACCAGCACCGCCCCACACGGTGTCATGTGGAGTTGCTCTGGCGGGGCAGGCAGGGCTTGAGGACGTGAGCGTGGGTGGCTCTGCAAAACAGGGGCCATGCTGACCTTAGGGGTACAGGGACACAGAGTCACATGGTGGGAGAAGCTCTCTTTGACGCCTCTTTGACACAAACTCCATTTTACGTTTTTAGACTCAAAGAGGTGGCCACAGACTCAGAGACCTTGGCAGGCCACAGGGCATGCCATTAGAATGGAATAACAGTGTTTTTATTGCATTAATTTTCATGGTTACCTTCTATTTATGGGAAATGAATCTAGTTTTATATTTAAGTTAGTGATGTAATATTGCATTTTCAAATAAGTTTATTTAAATGAAAACAGGGAGAGACATTTTTTTAAAATTCAGGTGGTGAGTAAATGCGGAAAACCCTGACCGTGGGCAGGCCTTATGGGCTTAGGGGTCCCGGGGTGGCCGTGTCTTGAGGCACCCCCCCCATGCTGGTTTCCCCACTTTCACCAACCCTCTTCCGGTGTGTGTTAGTTTCCTGTGGCTACTGCAACAGACGGCTACAAATGGGCGACTCCAAACAACACCCATTTACTCTCCCACAGGGCCAGACGCCAGAAGTTAAATGGAGGTGTCAGCAAGGCTGTGCTGCCCCTGAAGGCTCTGGGGGTCCTTCCTGCCTCGTCCAGCGTCTGGGGGCTCCAGGCGGTTCTCAAACTGTGGATGCAAAACTTCTATCACCACCTCCCTGCCCTCTGGTGTCTCTCCTCTTCCTGTGTCTCTCCTCTGTGCGTCTCTTAAAAGGACACCTCATTGGACTTAGGGGCCACCTGGATAACCTAGGATGATCCCGTGTTGAGATCCTTACACTAATGACACCTCCAAGGACTCTTTTCCCAAATAAGATTACAGTCACAGCTCTCAGTCATGGACGTATCTTTTTTGGGGGGTAGAGAAGTCACCATTCAATCCCCCGCAAATGTGCTTCCCACAGGCAGCACCGCACAGCGGGTCTTTTCCAACGGGTCTTGTCCTCTTGATGGGACTTTCCCCTGAGCGTCACGCTTGCTAAGGCTGCCCCGCCCACGTCCTCTCGTCTCCCCGCACTCCGGTGACACTCCAGGTCTATGCTGGTGTCCGTCCCCCTCCCTGCAGCGGCAACTCCCCAAGGGCAGGAATCCTGGTCTGTTTTGTCCACACTGTGTGTCCCGGATTCAAGAACAGTGTCCGACACGCGGTAGGTGCTCAGGAAGCACGCGCTGACCGAGGAGTGCGGGCTTGGGCAGGAGGTGGGGGTGTCCCAGGGCATGAGCAGGCCAGTGACTCTGGGTGGAGACTGGAGCCCTGGCCTGCGGGGGTGGCCGCCGAGGCCGCCCGCGCCGGTCCCATGTTGGTCTGTCCCTGTCTCTCGTCCACCTTGAGAATCAAGTTGTGCATCTTTTAATTTTTTTTACGATGTAAGAAAGGGGAGATTTAGTTGGTTTATACATTAAGATGCTTCTAAACGGCTTCCGTGCTCTCCATTATAGGTAAAACTCCAAATAACCCAGAGACTTATCTTTCTACATAACTTTTTTGTTTTACTAACGTATTTTTTAATGAAAGCGCGAATCGTGGCCACCAAGTAAAACAATAAGGAAGAAATTCACCAGGCACGTTAAAAAGGTCTTTTTCAGAGGAACGCCGGGGAGGCCCCTCCTCCTGTGCTTCCAGTGCGGGCGGCAGGGGAGCCCTGGGGCCACCCTGGGACCCGCAAGGCCTCCCACTCTGGAAGCCCGAGGCTAGTCCTTGCCAGACTTTCAAAGATGAAGGCGGAGACTAGTTGAAAACTTGGAACTCAGAGTCCCTGAAACGGAGCAGGCCCCGTGGCTGAGAGTCCTGCGCTCTTCCTCTGGCCCCGCGTGGGCCGGGCCAAGCCCTCCCCTGCCTGGGGGAGCCCAGCGTCCAGCCCTCCCTCTTCTCCGGAGGAAGAAAAGAAACTTTGTTCGGCCAAGTAGGAGCACCTGGGCTTTCGACTGAGCGTCTGCATGCCGTGTGGTGGCCTTCGACAGGAAGGCTGGGACAAGACGCTGCCAGGAACGTGCAGGAGAAGCCAGCCCCCGCGAGGCTGCGGAGGGGACTTGCCGTGGGTGAGGAAGGTGCCGCTCAGCAGCCCGCGGCGGGTCCAGCCTCGCTGTCTGCAGGGACAGACCTGGGCGCTGCCCCCCATGAATCCCAGGACGCAGGGAGCCTGAGTCAGAGGGCTCGTAACCTGGCATAGGTGACCTTGTTCCTGAGCAGCCTCCCATCTGCGAAATGGGCTAACAGTACCCCAGGGAGTGGCGATAGTTCGCTAAGCCATGGGAACAAGGCACCTGCCGGGGCTGGTCATCCAGGCAAGGCCGGAGTCTCACTCCTGCCCCATCCCTGCTCGTTCCTGTATACACGAGCTCAGTGTGGCGACCAGAACCCTCAGATTTCACGGACAACCAGAGTGCAAGCGTTGCTGTTTCTCAGAGCAGTAGGAGGGCCTGAGGTGTTCCCCAGGCCAGGCCTCAGCCGTCCCTCCCAGGCCCAGGGAGGCAGCTGGCCCTCCCGCTCCGCCTCTGCGGCGGCCTCTCCACTCCAGCCTCCTGGCGGGTCACCTCCCCCAGCACCCTGCGTCACTGCAGGGGCGGAGGGGAGAGGCCAGGAGGCCCTCGAGGCTCTGAGCCCTGGTGTCCTCCTCTGTGAGGACAGAGCTGTGGCCAGGTACCCCCAGGCACCCTCTTCACTGCCGCCTCCCGCGATTGCCCCGGCTGGGGCAGCTCAGGCCCCAGGTCTGCCTGTCTTCGCAGACCCTGGCCTCCCGCCGGTCACGCTCCCCTCTTCCCCTGCCTGAGCTGGCTCCTCGTCCCCTCCTGGGGCTGAGACTGGGGACCCCTTCATTCCCCGCCCCCAGCTCTGTTTGCCTTCCTGGCAGGCCGCAGAGGGCGGAAGGCCCCACTGTCCACTAATGACTTCCAGATGTGGCCTGGAGCGCAGCTGAGCTTCGACCAGGCAGGGGCGATGGCAGCCAGGCTGGCAGGGGTGGGGGAGAGGCAGGGTCATTGGGAGGAAGGGGAAGCTGCAGAAAGGGCCGTGTGGTCAGGACACAGCTTCCCACAAGACCCAGATGTGTCTGCTGCAGCTGGGGGCCGTGCCTGTGTGCCCCTCCCCTGCTGGCAGCCTACTGCTCCCTGTGGCCCCCTGCGGGCCCTGCCCTGTCCTGCCTGGCAGCAGTGTCTCTCTGGCTTGTCCCACCTTGTGTCTCACCGCCCCTGCCTTTGCTCGGGCCACACCCACGGAGGGAAGTGCTCTCCTGCAGCTCTCCTTTGAGGCCTGCTCTGGGACGTCCCTGTGTCCGCAGCCCTCCGCCCAGGTCCTGCCCTCACAGTGCCTTTCGCAGCCTCCTCTCGGGCCCGGGGCTCCTGCGCGCCAGCCTTGCCCCCGGCGGGGGCCTTTGGGGCGGTGCATGACTGGGACCCTCCTTCTCCAGTTTTCAAGATCAGCCCCTTTTGACCCACAGGAGGGAGGCTTGCTACCCAAAGGAAAACTGAGACGACTTTCACCTAAAGAGTGTGCTATGAAGACTATTTCTTTGAGTCACCATAGCTAATGCAATGCGAGATGTTGCTGAGATTTCTTGGAGTGCAACCCTTCCTGTCTTTGTTACAGAAGCTCCAGAAGGGACCTCTGTGAAGAAAGGCTATGGAGGTAGAGGTGTGGCAGCTGTTTTGCTAACATGAGAGGGGAGACTGGAGGAACTGGGGCCACCAAGAGGACACTATGATCACGAGGGAAGAGCAGAGAAAGAAGAGTTAGGTTTTTGGTGATATTGTCTGAGTGGCTAGAACAAGCCTCACCTGAAGTCCACCTTTGAACTTTTCAGGTACATAATTGAATACCTTCTCTTTGCTGTTTAAGTCAGTTTGATGTGATTTCACGCCACTTGCATTCCCAAAAGTTCCTGAGAGAATCTTGCCCTCCCAAACCAGGAGACAGACATGGACCATGGTGGGAAACAGGGTGTGCAAGAAGTTGAATGAAGCAGAAGCTCTCACTGGGGGGTGAGGGCGGGCCGGCGCTGCTCACCTTCTTGGTGAGGGTCAGCGCCACAGCTGGAAGGGGCAGTGTCTCCCTGAGTGTGCAGGACGGAGCAAGCTCCCAGCCACGTGTCTGTGGGGCCTCTGGACCTGGGAAGGGTAAAGAAGCCCCTGGATCTACGGGCTTTAGAGAAAGGGTGTCATGTCTACCCAGCAGTTCTGAACACTAAACACAAGACGAGGGGAACAAAGAACTCGCATAAAGCAGCCCCTGTTCTGACATGAGCCAGGCCTCTGGGGCCCAGCAGCTCCGGGTGCAGATGGCCAAGCATGCTGTTCTGGGGCCCCAGGGCGGGCCTCCAGTCACGGGCGAGCATTCTCCTGAGGGAGATGCCAGCCTCTTTGAGATAAGCCAGGCTTTGGAGGCAGTAGGTGCCCACTGCAGAGCTGGAGGCACTGGCCTTGCTCAGGGCTGGCAGGCCAGAACCTGGGCACAGGAGGGTTTGGTCTTGATTTGAAGACATCTTTGACCCTTAGGTCCCAAGAGGGCCACCTTTCAAATGTCTGGGGCAACCCCCTAAAGATGACCAGGTGTCTCAGGCAGCCTGAAGGCTCCTAAAACAGCATGGCTGAGGCCACATGCATCCTCACGTGGGCCATGTGGCTGGGTAGCACAGGCCCTGGAGTCCCCAGGAGCCTTCTCCTACTTCCCTCAGGGTTGGCCTGCAGCAGACAGTAGGGGCTGGGTGCAGTGGCTTGTAGGATGCCAGACTCCACAGAGCCATTCTATCCTTGCAGTGAGGTGAGCTGGCTCCTTCATTACTTTTCTCAGCTGGAAATTATGTTGAGGAAATGATAGTGGCTTAAACAAGACGGAAGTGCATTTCTATCTCATGTAAATGCAGTCTGAGCCTAGGCAGGCCACAGTTAGGGTGGTAGCTGCATGTCGTCAGGACCCAGGCTCCTTCCACCTTCCTGCTCCACCATTCTCAGCATGTAGCATCCATCCTCAAGGTCACAAAGTGGCTGCTGGGCCTCCAGCCATCATGCCCAGCGTCTAGATAGAAAAAACGGGGAGGAAAGGTAAGGAACAAAAATATGAAAAGGCAGCCTTTTTCAAAAGGCCCACACAGACTTCCACCTACAACTCTTTGAAGCAGAGGACCAACCTGATCCCATTACACTCCTCCTTCCCTGAGCAAGAGAATCCAGTTACAATATTTTTCCATGTGAAAGAGAGGTTATATATGGAAGCCACTGTGACCATCATGCCTGCCACAGTGGCCACCCCCATCTGTAAGCAAGTCTGGGCTCTAACCACTATGTTATACTGCCTTTCAAAGGCAATGGTATATAATTAGAATCTAATACTTTCATTTTGCTTTTAGTTTATTTTTATGATTATGTTTGGTTTATGGCAAGTTGTTAGAAAGTTGAAGCCAGAAGTGCAGCAAAACAATTATATATATGTGCATACACACTCTCACATGTATCCTGACCACATATGGTTTGTTCCAAGAATGAGAAGTCATTCAAGATCAGAGAATACCAAGACATGCACCAAGGAAATATACAATTTAGCAGTCATTTCTAATAACAGTGCCAGATAAAATAAGAATAGAGGGAAACATTGTTAACTGAGAATAACGTGTATCAAAATCAACGGCAAATATCATACTAATTACTAACAGGCTGAAATAACTTTTATTAAAATTACCAGCAAAAAGTGGATGTCTGATATCACCATTAAATTCAAAACAATTTTAGTGGTACTAACTTAAGAAATAGTGCAAGAAAAGAAAATAATTGTTAATCAGTTATATCTGGGAAAAAACAGACAAAATTTTCTTTATTTGCAAATGAAATTACTGGATATTCAGAAAAGC
Source organism: Indri indri (assembly GCA_004363605.1). Classification (NCBI taxonomy): domain Eukaryota; kingdom Metazoa; phylum Chordata; class Mammalia; order Primates; family Indriidae; genus Indri; species Indri indri. The sequence continues at coordinate 219,487 of RJWJ010000244.1, forward strand.
CAAGACGTTTTTGGATGCAAACTACTAGGATTGATAAGAGAATTTAAGGTGGCTGAAAATATGATATATTAAAAAAAAATCAGTGTCCTTCTCTAAAACAGCTAGAAATAAAAACAGAAACACATTCACAGGAACTACAGAATCTTAGAAATAAATTTTAAAAGAAAAAAACTGTGTGAGAAAACTGTGAAATTGAATGGAAAGATTCAAAATAAACATTGGACAACGGAGAAAAATTAAGTTCTTGGGTGGTAAAATGCAATATCGTAAAAATGTCATTTCCCCCAAATTAGAATTTAAATTTAACGCGCTTTGGCTTTTGGTGGGTGGGGCAGAGCGATCCGGGGTGAGCAGGAGCTGGACAAAACGGTCGCAAGTGTGAAGCAAAGAGCAGGTGCACAGGGAAAGTATCGGAGTGAAACAGCGGCGGGGGTGGGGGTGGCGGGGAATGGACCTACCAGGTGTTAAATCTTATTTCAAAGTCGCTTTAATCAAACACCGCACGGGGAATGGCCTGTGTTTACAGCCTGGTCAGATGCGTGAGCTTCCCAGGGGCCACTGGATCTCTGGGTCCGGGAGCTGGTCTTGAGCTGTCGAGACCCAAGGGCTCTTACAGGGTGTCTTAGCCCATTTTCTGTTCTTGTAACAGAATACTCGAAACTGGGTAATTTATAATGAAAAGAAATTTATTTCTTACAGTTGTGGAGGTTAAGTCCAAGGTCGGGGGCAGCCTCTGGGGAGGGCCTTCTTGCCCGTGGGCACTCTGCGGAGTCCCCAGGCGGTGCGGGGCATCCCGTGGCGGGGGCTGAGTGTGCTCACGGGCCAGCCGAAGCCTCTTCCTCTTCTTATAAAGCGCCCCGGTCCCACTGCCGTGATAACCCCGTAATCTATTGCTCCATTCCTGACAGCAGAGCCCCATGACACAGTGGCCTCTTAAAGGCCCCACCTCTCAGTACTGCCCCGTTGGGGGTTAAGTCTCAGTGTGGGTTTTGGAGGGGACGAAGATTCAAACCGTGGCCCAGGGCGAACGTCCAGATAGGGGCAGGGGAAGGGCTTTCTCGGACAGCCAAGGAGGCATTGCCAGTGTCGGCAAATCGCGGCCAGAGGTTCCTCGTCGGGGTCATGGAGAGAACCGGAAGCACGTGCCCAGGGCAAGAATTAACAGTGGGCGTCTCCCCACCCAGAGCGCGGGCATCTCTCCTCTCACCCACCAACCCTGGAGGAGCTGGGAGAACAGGGCGCAGAACGGTGGCAGAACCGACCAGACCCCGTTTTCCACGAGAGGCTGGCCCCGTCGAAGTTCGGGGCCGGCCCGTGACTGGGGGCAGCACAGGGACAGTGGCCGCAGCGCGCAGGAAGTCCCCGTGTGAAGGAAGGCGCTACCTCCCGCCTGTGCCCTCCGGGGCTTGGCTCTCCCTCGGCCACGCGCACTCGCTGCCGTCGGCCCCGTCAGCCTACGGATGCGCTGGTCTCCTGGGGCCGCCACCGCCGATTATCACAGTCAGGTGGCTTGGAACAGAATTCATTCTCTCGCAGTTCGGGGGCCCCAAAGTCTAAAGTCAAGATGTCAGAGGGTTGGCTCCTTCTGGAGGCTCCAAGGGGGAACCCGCGCCAGGCCTCTCCCCTTGCTCCTGGTGGCCGTGGGCAACCCGTGGGTTCCTCGGCGTGGGCACTCATCTCTCCGATCTCTGCCCCCAGCTTCGCGAGGCCTTCTCTTCTCCCTTCTGTATGTTACGAGTGCGTCCGTCATTGAAGCTCAGGCCTACCCTAATGCAGAAAGGTTCTTGTTTCAGCTAAGGTCACGCTTTGAGATTTCGGGCAGATACATGTTTTAGGGGGACACCATCTGACCCACTGCATTACTGCCGTGGGCATTGCGGTCACAGCGGCTCACACGCAGCCTCTCCTTCCCAGGGAAAAATACTGGACCTGGAGTCTCCCGCTCAGGCAAGGAGGAGTGTGCTGTGCGTGGTAATAAGATTAGGTTGGTCCCTGATTCAAGGCCAGCCATCTGCTTAGGGTGATTATGGTGCGGAATAGGCCAATCAGACTGGCTCCTTTCAAAATTCGGATTGAAAGGCTGGGCGTGGTGGCTCATGCCTGTACTCCTAGAACTTTGGGAGGCTGAAGAAGGAGGATTGCTTGAGGGCAGGAGTTTGAGACCAGCCTGAGCAAGAGCAAGAACCCATCTCTACTAAAAATAGAAAAATTAGCTGGGTGTGGTGGGGCACACCTGTAGACCCAGCTACTCCAGAGGCTGAGGCAGGAGGATCACTTGAGCCCGGGAGTTGGAGGTTGCTGTGAGCTATGATGACACCACTGCACTCTAGCCCACGGTGACAGAGCAAGACTCTGTCTCAGGATAAAAAAAAAGTTGGATTGAGAATACATACACAATGGTTGAGAGAGAGAGAAGCAGATGACAGTTGCCTTTAGAAAGAGACGAGAGTGGCACAAAAATACTATGTCTAACAGTGTCAAAAATTTTAATGAGAGATGTACAAGATCTCTAAACTAGAAACTACCAAGCATTGCTAAAGGGATCCAATAAAGATCTAAACAACGGCATACCAAGTTCATGGATTGTTCGACTCATGGTTAAGACATCAGTTTTCCCTAAGTTGCTCTATTGGGTCAATGCTATTCACATGAAAATTTTAACCAGTCTTTTCTTTTTGGAGAAATCAAGTCAATTCTAAAATTTGTATGGAAATATAAAAAGTCAAGACAAACTTGAAAAAGGACAAAATTGGAGAACTTATGTGATGTGATATAAAAATTACTGTAAAGCTACAGTAGCCAGGACACTGCGGTGTGGGTGTCAGGACAGATACACAGACGAGTGGGAATAATGTAGGATCCAGAAATAAACTCACACATGTGTGGTGACTAGATTTTTAATAAAGGCTCCAGGGTAATTCAACAGGAAAGGAAGATCTTTTCACAATGGAGTGGAAGCAACTAGAAATCCATGTAAAACAATGAACCTCGATCCTTTCCCTTATGCCATACAGAAAACCTATTTAGAAATGAATCATAGACTTTAATGAGAAAGGTAAAACAATAAAGCTTCTAGAAGAAAACAGTAAAACATCTTCATGTCTCAGAGTAAAGAAAGATTTTTAAAACTGGATATAAAAATCACTAATCGTAAAAGGAACAAAATGATAAATTTGACTTTAATAAAATTGAAAACTTTTGCTTATCAACAAACACCCTTACGAAAGGAAGGAAGCCACAGACTGGGAGAAAATATTCAATGAACATATAAATAGTACCTAGATTATATAAAGGACTCCTACACATTAAAAAGAAAGTGATAAAACAAAAGAAAAAGATTCGTTAGTCATCAGGAAAATACAAATTAAAGTCACGGTGGGATAGCACTATGTACCCAGCAGCATAGCCGAATTTAGGAGACCCACCTGCGGTGCTGACAAAGCCCCGGAGCACGGGAACTCGTGCGCGTTGCTGGGGGGAGTGCAAAATGGTGCAACCGCTTTGGAAACTGTCGTGCAGTTTCTTCTAAACTTAAACATACGGCTGCTCCGTGATCCAGCAATTTTATTCTAGGCATTCACCTAAGAGAAATGAAACCGTAAGTTCACGTGGACTGCACAGGAATGTTTATACAGTATGATTCAATATATGATTGTCAAGAACGGTCACAACTCACGTATGATGCTAGAAATCAGAACAGCAGGTGCCGCTGGGGGCTGTGGGTATGGATTGACCAGATCGGGGCACAAGGACACTTTGAGGGCGATAGAAATGTTCTTCACGCTGATCCGGGTGGAGGTTACGTGGGTACAGGCATGGCTGGAAGTTCACCACCGGTGTACTCGAGATTTGTGCATTTACTGTGTGTAAATTATATCTCAACAAGAAAAACAAATAAATCGAGAGCCAGAGAGAGCAGCTAAACCCCTCTATGCTATCTTTACAACAAGTTCCTTACTTGTTAACGTGGCCCAACCTAGTCTAGGACCTTTGTAGACAAAAGCACTTGCTCCTGAGGTGTGAGTACCTGCCAGTCTTCTTGCCGGGGACCAGAGCGGCTGCATCGGCGCTCACGCGTGCCAAGTGTATGTTCGCACGCACATGTGAGCTCCCCGCCATGCTGTTTCTTGGCCAGCAGCAATGCGTTTTAATTTTTTGGAGTGTGAATGCCTATAATGGCTTTAGATAGGGCCGGCACTCTCCAGCCTGTGAAGTCTGTCTCTGGCCCCTGAAGGCATTTTGCCCCAGGAACAAGTACTTGGGGAAAGCAATGGAAATGCCCCCCCGCCGCCCCCCGCCTTTTCATCAGGGGAACTCCAGGGCCTTCTTGCTCCAGCTCCCCCCTGGTGCTGCCCTGCACCTAGGCCCATGGCCCTCCCTCCACATCTCTCTGAGGCCCCACTGGCCCCTGCCCTGGGCCCTGCAGGCCCTTCTCTGAGAGGCCCATGAGCCATGTGGGCAGGTCAGGGCCACCAGAGCCGGCCATCCCCTCTCTGTGCCTCCAGTGGGTCCCTTCTGGGAGCTCCCTGTGGGTGGGCTCTCTGTGGGCTGTCCCCACCTAGCGGTGACTCCAAGCACCTGGCAGTGCGGGTGCCTTGCAGCCCAGGCGGGACAGCTGCAGGGAGGGTCTCTCGTCCCGCTGCCAAAGTGCTCACAATCCCAAACTGCACACAAACAGCCCTGACCCTATGTCCCTGCTGAAACGCGACAGCGTGGGACGGCAGAGAGTAAGTCCGGCTGGCTGAGCCGGAGGGAGGGCTGTGCGGCCCAGCAGGGAGGAAATGACCAGCCCTGTGTCAGAGCCTTGTAAACAAGCATGACTTCACGCTAGTCCCTGCACACACCCCTCTGAGGTCAGGCAGACGCCTCCCATCCCCTGGGCCTGCCGCACATGGGCCCTGACGCCACAGGGCCTTGCTCCTGGGGGTGGGTCTGCAGCTTGCGCAAGGACCACGGGGACACCGGCCATTTGGGGAGGACAGGCCAGCCCCACCCTGTGAGCCATGGACAAGAAGTACCACACGCCTCCGTTGCCAGGCCCAGGCCTGGGGACTGGGGACACGGGGTGGCCCTTGCCCTCAGGATCTCAGGGCTTGGCGGGAACACCTCATGTGAATATCTTATCACAACACAGAGTGGCCAGACAGGAGGATAAAGGGGGATTGTCTGAGGCCCCAGGGCACCCAGCAGAAAGAGAGGTTTCTTCTGCCTATGGGTTAGAGGAAGCTTCTGGGAGGGAGAGATTTTCCACTGTGTCTTGAAGGAGCTCGCCAAAGAAAGATAAGAAAGGAATTCCAGGCAGAGAGGCCAGGCAGGGCTGTCGGGGAAGGCCCTGACCGTGCCGGCCCATCGGACTCCGGTTTCTTCCATTTCTCCCCCCAGAGGGACCCCAGGAGCCGCGCAGATTCAGAGCAGCCGAGCACTCCTGGTTCCATGTCCCCGGTGAGCAAGGATGGTCCCTCCCCACCCGCCAGGCCAGGCAGGCCCCCGAGGCCACGTGGCTCTGACGTGAGGACGGCCCGCCTCCCGCCCAGTGCGCCCCTTGACCCCCGGCCCCCATGTCTGTAATTTCCAGGTGCTCCCAACCGTGGCCGCACACCCCAGGCCAGGTGGCAGGCGCCAATGTCTCTCAGGGTGCCTGGGGCCAGGCCCTGAACGTGGCTTCAGCTTCCCCACCCAGGAGGGTGAGGACAGAGCCATGTGGCCCCTCAGGGCCTCTGCGTCACCCCCTCCCCGCTCATGTCTACAGCCGGGCGGCAGGGAGGGTGACGTCCTCCATGCAGGATCGGGCCACAGCTGGGACACGACGGAGCCTCCACTGTGTGACCAGCTGTCCTGGCTCCCACGGGCAGGGTGACCACGGTGGCCCGCACTACGAAGCCAGCAGGGCCCGGACACAGCCGCCAGCTGGAGGAGTAGCTGCTGGGACTCTGGCCAACTAGGCAGGGAGGCCCTTGTCTGTAGGGGCTGCTGCTGCCGGCTCCAGCCACCTGTAGCTTTGTGGGACTGCAGGTCCCATGTGGCCAGGCCACAGTGCTGGACCCACCCCCATCTTTAAAGAGAAGCTGGAAATTCAGATCTTAGGTAAACGCCCTCTGAGGTTAAAATGTGGCAACCAGTTCAAAACGCTACGGTGCTCTTTGAGGACCAGGTAACACAAGTCTGCAGGCCGCAGGGCCTCTGGGGCTGTCTGCGCCCCCGGCCTTTCGCTGAAACATCGCGCCAATTTACTCGAGGCTACGGAGGCCCAGAGACACAGAGACAGCCGCAGGAGGCAGCGTCAGCGGGAGCCCACGTGGGGAGGCGGGTCTGGGCCCTCCGCACCCCCCAGCCTCACTGCCCCACTGGGGGTTTGACGATGGCCGTCAACCCAGCTGGTCAGCATACTGCCCCTAGCAAACGCCCGGGGAGGGGCTTCCGCAGCCCAGGCGGAAGGTTCTGGGTTCGAGTCCTAGCCCCACCTGTCATTTTGTATTCCTGAGCCTCAGTTTCCTCATCTGTAAATAGGCCGATCGTGAGCGAGCTTGCTGTGATGCTGGGAGGAGAGAGCCGACGCAGCCCCGTGGCTCCCTGTCTGTTCCAGGGTGGCGGGAACCAAGACTGACCCTTGGCCAATCCTGGGAATGTGGCCCTCGGGGTCTTTTTGTTACTGATTGACGACATTTTGTGCAAGCTCAGAGCAGCGGGGTGTTGCCAAGAAGGGCTGGTTTCTCAGGAGCTGTCGGGCCATCGAGCTGGCTGATGCGTGTGGTTTCGCTGTTGGAGCCCTGAGTTTCGGTTGCCGTAGCAGGAGTCGCCGATGTGACCCATCCTCTCCAAGAGCTGGGATCCTGAGACTCAAGGGGGCTTTCCTGGGAGGAGACGTCCGCACAAGTCCCTCCAGTTCTCTGCTGCAGAGAAAAGTGTGCCCTGTGTGACCTTTCTGGACTTCACACAACCCGTATCTTTCTCCTGTCGCTTTTATCAATAGTTTGCACCCTTTTCTGTAATGAACCTTAGCTGTGAATATAACCTGGAATCGAATCCTGTGAGCTCTTCTAGTGAATCGTCAAACTCAAGGGTGGTTTTGAGACCCCCAAAACAGCTGCTCAGGGAGAAGTGGTGACACATTTGCCCAGGGCTGGCACATGGAGTGGGCCTCAGGGATGGTGGCCGGAATTCCCATCGCCAGGGCTTCGGCCGGTTCCTGGCTTTCTGCACCGACCCCATCCTTGCCTCACCTCTGGTTGGTTCTGCCCTTTGCTTCCCTGAGTCTGCACTCTTCCCCGTGGCTTTTTCAGAGCTGACCTCCCAGCAGAACATCCCTGATGTTCACGCAGAGTGAAGAGGCTGACCCATGACCTGACAGGTGAGGTTGGCCCACACCACAGTCCAGCGCTGATCGGGCGTCTTCCCTGGGTGGGAGAGCAGGCCCGTGAGGCCGGACGCTCTCCCTTCGCACGTGCAGGGGCCAGGCCTTCAGGAGCTGCCGCTCTGGCCAGCGCTGGGGTGTTGCCGCCCGTCCTAGAGGAGGTCAGTGTGGTGCGTGTGATTAGGCTGGTCCTGGGGGCCAGAGTGCTGGAGATGGAATGAGACCCTTGGAGGGCAGGGCAGGCCTGAAGCCGTGGGAAAGACAGGAAGGAAGTGTGAGTCAGATAGTGAATGTTGCTGGAAAAAGAACGAATGGCCACATCTTGTCAAAGCCCCCCAGCCGGAGCCCACCAGGGACACAGTCCAAGTCAAGCTGGGCCAGCGAGGGAGCCGGGGGTTGGGGAGGTGCTTACAGGACGTGGGCTCGTGCGGGGAGAGTCTGCGGAGGGCCTTAGGGAGAGCGGGTCAGTTCTGGATTGGGTGCTGCCAGGAAGCAGGGGAAGTTTGGTGATTCTTTGTATTTATTTATTTATTTTTATTTTAATAGAGATGGGGTCTCACTCTGTTGCCCAGGCTGGGGTGCAATGGCACGATCCCAGATCACTGCAACCTCAAACTCCTGGGCTCAAGCGATCCTCCTGCCTCAGCCTCCCGGGTAGCTGGGACTACACGCGTGCACCACCACGCCCAGCTAAAAATTTGGTGATTCTTAATAACTGTTACCCAGGAGGTGCGAAGAACAAAGAGGGTAGAGTCGTCATGGGTACAAAAGCAATATTCGCCCAGGGAGCCAGAGAGGGACCGCTTGGTGTTTATGTGGTCGTGTGCTTGCCTCTGTCTGATCCTACCATGTGGCAGGATGGCCTTGCCCAGTTGTGGTCACATTCTGCAAAAGTAGCTTATATTCATCTGGGAACATTGTAACGTCTGTAGCGGCCAGGCCATTTTTCACGTTCTCGACGTGTAATCCAAGTGGTTCCGTGTTTTCCCGTTCTTCGGGGTCACCTTCCTCCCTCCACTTTTAATTTCCAAGTGAAATAATCCGGCGTGGTCCCTCCTGACCCATTGCCAAGTGTTCTTGGGAAGTGTGGACACATCTCACAGCACCGGCGGTCCCCGACGACTCATGCCTCCCAGCGTTCAGACCCTCCCCATGGAGTCCTTGGAATGCGAGCTGAGCCGGGCACTTGTTTTGGACGGTACACTGGGTCCGACGTGACACGGGGCCAGTCCCAGTCCTAAGCCTTAAGACGGTCTGGCAGTTTCCACTGTGCATCTTTTGAGCTGTCATGTCAGAAGGAAGATTTAAGAAGTCCCCCTCCCTGCCAGAAAGGTCAGGTGGAGAGGGGGTTCCCGAGACTACCACAAAGAAGAGAATCAAAGGACTCGACCGTCGGTGCCAACTGAGGCTCCAGGCTGCCGCTGAAGCAGCCCTGGCAGTGGGGGTGGCCCTCGCTGATGCTGTCCTCTTGGACATCACGCCTTAGCAGCCATCGTGGGGGGCAGAGATGAGCCATCCGCTGTGACTTTTTAACTTCCGACTCTCTCGGTCTCTCTTGTCCTTTGACGAACATGTGGGACAGCATTTTGTTGCATCTTAACATTCTCTTAAACGCTCTCTTAACTTCGCCATAAGAAATGGTGGAGAAGCGACGGTGAATTGCGGCTGCCACGTGGCCTCGAAATGGGGACAATCGGGGGCAGTGTGTTTTGTGACAAACGGGAGCACATGCCCAAACGCGGCACGGTGGCACTCAGCCCCCGCCAGCTGCCAGCCAGGAGCGAGGTCTGCGGCTGCCCAGCTTCCGATTTGTCGAGAGAGGTCGGCGAGCTCAGAGTGCCGTGAAATCTCCCAAGTTTAAACGCTGATGCAAAATGTTTTCAAACAGTGTGTAAGCCATCCCGCCTCCAAAGGAAAAGAAAAGGCAAACCCATGTGCAAATCGATTTTGGCCTGTGATTGATCATGTTCTCACCTCTCATCTAGAGCAATGCTTCTCAATACTTAACATTAGAAAGAATTTTCATTTAAAAAAGAAAAAGCAAACAAGTTTCATACCCCGAGTGGTAGGAGCTCTTCGTTAGTTACTGTTGCAGAACGAATGATCCCAAAGCTTGGTGGCTCGACTGGGGAAGGGTCCACTTCCAAGCTCACTCACATGGTTGTTGGCCAGCCCTGGAGGCTGTTAGACTGAGGGGCTCGGGTCCTTGCTGGCTGTCGGCTGAAGTGTCTCACCACAGCCCCTCTCTGCAGGTGCTCACTAGTGGCTGCTGGCGCCATCAGAGTAGGTCAGCGACAGAGAGCCAGCGAAACGGGGAGTCGGCAAGTGGAATGGAGCCACGGTGTCTTCCAGCCCAATCTCAGAAGTGACATTCATCACTTCTGCTGTCCCTGCGCTATGGATGTTCTGTACTTGCAAATGGGCTCCCAAGGCTCCCCATAAGGATAATTTATAACTAAATAATCAAATTAATAATCCGGGCACCAGTTTCTTCTGTGCATGTAAACAGGGCCGCGTGGCGTGAGCGGCTTGTTGGTGCAGCGGCTTCACCATCGCGGCCAGTCTCAGACAGAGAAGCGGCCGGTGGGAACACGAGAACACGAAGAATCGGAAGATCCGGAGCCAGGGAAGTTCACAACAGGAATGAGCTGAAGCCTCTCGTCTCATCGAAGCAGGATTTGCCAAGCTCGAGGAGCAGGATCCCAACACCGAGGGTTCACAGAGGCTTACGGTGCGGTCAGTGAGAACGTCAGCCGCTACGAGGCCATTTGTGATGAAAAAAGACAAAGGCTGTGCCAACAGCCCTAGACACTGTTTCAAGAAACCGACTTCAGCGGTGAGCTCCGGCACCACCTCCGCCATCCTCTTCCGGGCAGCGTCGCTGCCTTCCCGCCTCAGAGACGCCCCTGCCAGAGAGCAAGACGTCAATACACGAGGTGTGTGTCAACCTTGGATATTCTTTGCAATGTCTCCCATCTCCTACCTAAACTTTTTGTATGAGTTTGTTTTTATGTTCTGTTTGTTCGAATTAAAAGAAAGAGCACAATAGTTTCTGTAACTTATTATTACAGTGAAGGGAAACATTATTATTATATTATAGTATTACACTGTATTATTATTACCCCATATGAGCCATTATAGTGTTGTTATTTTTTTTTTTTTTTTTTGAGACAGAGTCTCGCTTTGTTGCCCAGGCTAGAGTGAGTGCCATGGTGTCAGCCTAGCTCACAGCAACCTCAAACTCCTGGGCTCAAGCGATCCTCCTGCCTCAGCTTCCCGAGTAGCTGGGACTACAGGCATGTGCCACCATGCCCGGCTAATTTTTTTTCTATATATATATATTTTTAGTTGTCCAGATCATTTTTTTCTATTTTTTAGTAGAGACGGGGTCTCGCTCTTGCTCAGGCTGGTCTCGGACTCCTGACCTTGAGCGATCCGCCCGCCTCGGCCTCCCAGATTGTAGGATTACAGGCATGAGCCACCGCGCCCGGCCTATAGTGTTGTTATTATTCTCACCATGTATGTGCTGTTCATCAGGGATTTGAGTTACATACAAATCTGACCTAAAGACATTCTCAGAGCCATTCCTTGTTGGGAACCCGGGGACTGCCTGTATTCAATTTTTTTAAAGTGTGGTATTCAGTCGTACTAATTACGTTCACAATGTCATGCAACCAACACCACCATCTGTTCCCAGACTATTTTTTCAACGTTTTTTTTATTGTGGTAAAATACGCACAACAAAATTTACCATCTTAACCATTTTTAAGTGTAAGTTCAGGGGCATTAAGTACATTCACGTGGTTGTGCAACCGTCACCACCGTCCATCTCCAGAACTCTTTTTATCTGAAAAACTGAAGTTCTATACCCATCAAACGATACCTCCCTAATCCCCCTCCCTCGGCCCCTGGAAGCCACCATTGCACTTTCTGTTCTATGAATTTGATTACTCCGGGCACCTCAAAGGAGTGGAATCAGACAATATTTGTTCTTTCGTGTCTGGCTTATTCCACTTAGCATGAAGATTTGAGGTTCATTGAGCTTGTGTCAGAATTTCTTTGGTTTTTAAGGCTGAGTAACGTTCCATGGTGTGTATATGCCACAGTTTGTTTCGCCGTCAATGGACATTTCGATGGCTTCCACCTTTGGCTATGGTGAATAATGCGGCTATGAACATGAGTACAAATATCTCTTTGAGATCCTGCTTTTAACTCTTTTGCGTATATATCCAGAAATGGAACTGCTGCATTGTATGGTAATTCTATTTTTAATCTTTCGAGGAATCGCCGCACTGTTTTCCCCAGTAGCTCCACCATTGTACATTTCCACCAACAGTGCACAAGCCTTCCAGTTTCTCCACATCCCTGCCAACACTGTTGTTGTTTTTTTCTTAATAGTGGCTGTCATAATGGGTGAGAGGTGGTGTCTCATTGTCGTTTTGATTTGTATGTCCCTAATGATTAGTGGTGCCAGCATCTTTTCATGTGCTCGTGGGCTATCTGTGTATCTTCTTTGGAGAAATATCCTTTGCTGATTTTTTAATCAGGTTTCCCTTGTTGTTGAGTTGTAGGAGTTCTGTTATGTATTCTGGATATAAATCCTGTATCAGATATATGATTGACAAATACTTTCTCCCATTCTGTGTGTTGCCTTTTACTCTGTAGGTAGCATCTTTGATGCACAGCTGCTGCATTCTATTTTTATAAGTAATTGTGTCCAGCCTTCCCATGAGGCGAGCTGCAGGACAGGCCTCACACCCGGTCCGTCAGGCAGAGACCAGCCTCAGTGGCGGCAGCGCCCAGCAGCCGGCGCACGTCCAGAGAAGCGGGTGGAGCCAGAGTCGGGTCCCAGAGCAACGTTGTTTGTAGCACAGGGGGGCAGAGGCTGGCATGGCCTCAAAGCAGCAGGCCTCTCAGGGGCTGGCCTGCCACCTAGGCAATATCTACTTGGGATGTCACTGCTGGAAAAAATGGAAGCAAGGGACAATCACAGAATACACCTTTATGTGGTCGTTAAAATTACGCTTATAAAGATTTTAGCAACACAGAAAAATCCTCCTCATACAATAAGAGTAAAATATAAATCAGATATACTTTAAGAAACAATATACACTTTCATATGAAGTCAGACATTGGACTTAATTTACACGGTCAAATCGACACAACGCAGCCGGCACGTATCGATGGCGGCCACGCAGGAGGCCCTCGACAGGTGCTGCGCCCACGACTCTGTCTCTCCAGTCACGTCGGTGAGCTCTCCTGGGCCGGGTGGCTGATTGGAGCCTCCGACTGCCGATTGCTTAGATTTACCCGGGTTTGCTTACCTCGGTTTGAGTATTTCGATTGATTCATGCGAAGTGTGATTAGACAAACACTTTTGTTTACATATGCCTAGAAAAATATCCTGAAAGAAATCCATCAAGAGATCAACAATGATTATCTCTGGGTGATGAGATCGTGATAATTATATTTATTTTTTATACTCATACATTCTGTTTTGTTCCCAATTTTTTGCCCTCCCCTTTCCTGCGAGAGATCCCTGCCCGTTGCCTGGGACTCCACGGTGCTCCCTCCGGGAGGAGTAAACTACTCTCCCCACTGACGCTGGCTTGGCTTTGTGACTGCTTTAGCCAGCGGAATGTGAGCAGAGGTGACTCGTACAACGTCAGAGCAGGAGCTTTCAAAGCCGTCTCGCAGTGCGGCCAGTTCTGTCCGTGCTGCAAGAACAACGTGTCCTGGTGGGGCTGATTCTTTTGGCCTGTGGCGTGCAGTGCACACATGTAAAACAGAGCCTCACTGGCCACCGCCACCCTGGAACAGGAGTGAAAAATAAACCTTGTCACTGTCGGCACTGAGATGCAGGGTCACGTGTCACCGCGACGTATCTCGGTGAAAGCTGATGAACGCTTTTCTTTATTTTCCAAGTTTTCTGTAAGTGACATGCATGAGTTTCATGATCGGTTTCTGCAAGTTATTAAAATACATCTTACTCTAAGGGTATTTAACACATTGCTGTAAATAAATCTATGATCTGTCCCGAGTCTGTATTATGAAATTCTCACTAAATTAGATTTTGATGGACCACCAGGGTCTGAAAGTTATCTGGGAATAATTTAAATAAAGCCAAGGTTGTTTCGGCCCTTTTGCCAGCCTGACCCTGCGGAGGCTGCTCGGTAGGTGTGTGCTGGCCTTGCTGGGGCTGAGGATCAGTGGTCAGTGTTGTTTGTGCTTGTCTGACACCCATGCCCCTCTGCTGAAGGCGCCCTGATTTTCCCACACGGGAGCAGCCCTCCTCTGCCGCCAGCCCACGCAGTCTGGCGGGACCGACCCACTCCCCAGGCTTTGGAGTAAGCACGAAACCCAAGCCTGGTCAGCGAGAGCGAGGAAACCTGTCTCCGTGATTGGCTCAGGGAGGGTCACATGGCCTGCAGCAAGACGCAATACCAGGCGTTTACCAAACCACTGCATTCTCCTGACCAGCTCTGGCCAGTGGAATATGGGCAGAAGTGACGGATGCCACTTCCAGGCCTGACCTTACAATCTCCCCTGCAGACAACTGTCTCTCTTTTGCCTTCCCATGATAACCTCAGGGCCTCACACTGAACATGGTAGGATCACAAAATGGGAGGAGCCTGGACATCTCGGTGACCACCCGAAGCAAAGCTCCCATTCCCCAAACACATTGGACTGTATGAGGTAAGCAGTAAAATTTTATTATGTTAAGTCACTGTGATTTCAGGATCTATGTGTCACCATAGCAAGTCTAGCCTACTCTGACAAATATATGACCCAAACCCAAGCCAGACTAATCGGGTAAGCCCTAAGGATTTTGGTTTGGAAAGTTACTCTCTTTTCTCTGGAATTGCTAAGCTGATAGGATGTGAACCTGGCGTGCTAAAGCCATCATCCACTGTACAAGTATTTCCTTCCTTGTGCAGTATTTATTGACCCTGACTATGCCCCTGGTATTGGCCTGGACTCACAGGGTAGGGCTGCAAGGGGGGAAGAGCCAACCTGAGAATGAAGCTAACACGGAAGAAAGCCAAGCTGAGAAGCAGAGCATTGGTTTAGACCCCTGGATCCAACCGTACCTGAAACCACCTGCACTCTTTTTTATAAACCATTTTGAGTGGGGTTTCTGACACCTGCATGCAACAAATCATAGCTAATTCAAGGATAAAACTGAAACAAAGCAAGGTCATAGGTCTGTGGTGTCATCCGGAGGGGCTGATTAGAGGCTGCAGACGCCGAGCGGGACGAGCCTGTTGGAGCAGAGCCAGTGAGCACGAATGCTGTGCAGGACTGGGCACGCCCCGGGCTACTGGGACACCGCGCAGCGGTGCCCGTGCCTGAACCAAGGGCAGGAGAGGGAAGAGTCGCCCTGGCCCTGACCACTGAGGCTTTCTCTGACGCCCAGCCTTGTGTGGCCGCACACGCCAGCCCTGGGTTCTGACTGCCCAGGTGGGCTCCGCGAGCACCCGCCTCGCTGCTGACTCCGGGCTTTGCAGGCTTGACGAGAACTGCAGGTTGGAACCAGAAGAGGCACAAACGAAAGGCAGTTCGGCTGCACTCGGCTCCTGTTTGCAGGGTCCTGCCGTGCTCCATTTCCAGTTCTGGCGCAGAAAAACCGTCCCGAACGCTTTCTACACGTCGAAAATGTTTTCCTCCCTCGCCCCCTCGCCCCCTCCTTCCTGCCATTTAACAGTAACTGAACACAGATAGTGTCGGCAAGGCCATCCCGGTGCTGGGCACTGATCGCAGAAAAATAAGCGGGACACGGGCTTCGGGCTCACGGCAAGCGTGCGGTGGCTGTGCCGTTTGTGAAATGTGTCTAGCTCTCCGTATTGTGAGCACGTGGTAGGATCACACTTCCTGGCCTCCTCGTTTGGGGGGTGTTGGACAACCGATGAGTCAGACGAATGAACTGGAGTGTTTAATTGCTTGTGCCAGATTGCCCGAGCTCTCTTTCCCTCCGCGGTGGTGATGACCGAGACGGCTACCGAGATGGCCGCTGGGTCCTGGAGGAAGAAACTGCAGAGCAGAAGCCACAGACAACCCACTGAAACCACGTGACATGCCACACTTCACCGAGAGTTCGGGGCCCCTCGTTACTGCAGCACGGCCTCACCTGTCCTGGCTGAGGCGCGCTTTTGCCGAAGGGCACCACGTGACGCTGAATGACACACACACAGCAGGGACACTTGCACGGCTCTGGGTCTCTGAGAATCCCTGCTCCCAGGACGCCACGCTCCCGCCTGTCAGAGGCCTTGTGTCCCGTGAGCGCCCTGCCCGCTCACTTCTGTCTCCCACAGCAATGGCAACTCTCGCCTGCCTGGGGTCTGGCCACGGGACGGAGCTGGCCTGGGCGGGACGACCTGCCCACGGTCTTGCCTCCCTGAGGGTGTGTTAGCGTCCTGTCGTTGCTTTAGCACATTGCCACAAGCTTGGTGGCTTAAAACAACAGAAATGCATTCTCTCACGGTTTTGACCAGAAGTCCAAAATCGAGGTGGCCGAGGGTGCCCGAGGCTCTGGCGGAGAATCCGTTCTTTGCCTCTTCCAACTTTCGGTGGCTGCAGCTTCCTCGGCTTGTGGCCACATCACTCCAGTATCTGCCCGAGGCTCCGCGTCACCTTCTGTGTGTGTTTCTTCTCTTGCGTGTCACTCGTAAGGATGCTTATTACTGGATTTAGGGCCTACACAGACGATCCAGGACGGCCTTCTCACCTCACGATCCTTAACTACAGCTGCCAAGACCCTTTTGGTAAAGAAGGTAACATTTACAGGATCTAGGGATCAGGACATGGAATACCTTCTTGGAAGCTACCACTCAGCCAGTACGTATGTCCCCAGGCCCAACTGAGGGGTGGGTGTCTCGGGGCCCTTTGTAAGAGCCCATGGCAATGAATCCTTTCTTTGGTTTTTATATTTTTATTTGAACGGAATATTTAGGTAATATAAAATGGACAATGAAAAGTAAAATAAACAAACCCCGGAGACCGCATTGCTGTGAAGAGCAGGGACCAGCATTGTGTCTGTTCTCTTCCTTCCACGTGGGCAGATAAAGTGTCCGGGGCTGGAATGAGAATGTTCTCGTCATTTGGGTGCTGGCTTTCCCCTCTAAGAGTGCTTCATGTGAATTCTCCCTCCGTCCAAATAGTCTGCAGCTTATGCCGTGGAAATTTTTCTGATCACTGAATGTGAGATCACCATGCCTAAGTTATTTTGCGAGCATTTAATGATTTTTCCCTAATTATGTAAGTAATGCTCATTAGAGAAAATTTGGCAATTACCGAAAAGTGAATACGAAATCTACCCACATCTTACCGCCCAGAAATAACTGGTAACATTTTGTTAAAATATCTTAATATTTTCTCTGGCCATATGTTTATTGCATTTTGTTCTAAAAAACAAACTGAGGACAAAGGTTCTAGTAAAGACGGACTAGCACACTCTATCCTCTCTCTGCCACTAAACTCAGTTGAAACTCCTGGACAGAATTGCAGCTGAGGACTCTGGACTTCCAGATCTCTGCTCGGCAGGTAAAGAGCTCCGAAGCCAACCCTCCATCCTAGCAAGTGAAAAGCTGCATAAAGCGAAAACCAACAGCTCTGCTTAGATGCGTCAGAGAAACGAGGCCACAAGGCAAACTGCAGCCCCCAAAATTGGAGGCACAGACAGGCAGACACGTAGAATCTCCACTTCACAGAACAGAAACCTCTGTGGGACCCGTGCCAGGGCAGGGAACCCGAGCTGGGATGGACGACTTGCTGGAGGCTCAGTGTGGACAAATCCGGGACAGGACAGCTCCAGGAGGAACAGTCATGGGGGCCGGGATGATGCACTTTTGTGAATCGCACCTCCAGGAGCTCAACCAGTTCTCATGGTGAATATTAGAGAAAAATCCCCTTGTTCTTTCAGTAGCGGGTTGGGAAAAGCAACCTTTTTTTTTTTTTTTTTTGAGACACTGTCTAACTCTGTCACCCAGACTGGAGTGCAGTAGTGTCATCGCAGTTCATTGCAACCTTAAATTCCTAGGCTCAAATGATCCTCCTGCCTCAGCCTCCCAATAGCTGAGACCACAGGTGTACACTACCATGCCCAGCTATTTTTTCTTTTTTTGTAGAGGTGGGGTTGGGGGGGGGTTGGTTCTTGCTACGTTGCTCAGGCTGGTCTTGAACTCCTGGCCTACAAGCAATCCTCCCACCTCCACAAAGTGCTGGGATTACAGGCATGAGCCACCATGCCTGGTCAAAACTAACACTTTCTAAACCACACCAGAGCGTTCTCTTCTTCCTAACAAGGCCTGCGCTCAGGAGAAACTCTTTAACTCGTTGGAGTGTTATCAGAGCCCAGCTGACCTGGGAGGAGGAAATAGCCAACTCCCACCCCTCTCGCCTGCCTTGTGGCGGAAGGGAAATACTCCACTGCAGCCCCCTCCAAGCAACCTGTCCACCTACGTGGGGGAACACGGGTCATCATGGGTGAGGTTCGCAGTCCAGAGGTCCAGGCTCGCTGGAAGACTGAGACCCCTCACAGGACCGTAGGCTGCGTCCCTTCCGCCCACACCCCGCCGCCATGTCGTTCAGGGCCTATTTACAGCAGTTCCTTTTACCTACTGTGACGCGTCTGCCTTTCAACAAAACAGCACCAGGCATACTAAAAGGCAAAAGCACAGTTGGAAGGACAGAGCGAGCATCGGGACCACACTCAGATGTGACAGGGGTGTTGGAGTGGTCAGATTGCAGGTTTGAAACAACTATGATTGAAACGCTAAGAGCTCTAATGGAAAAAGTAGACAGCACGCAAGAACAGCTGGGCAATGCATGCGGAATTGTGAAAATTCTAACAAAGAGTCAAAAAAAAAAAATGCTGCAGAACAAAGTTACCATAACAGAAACGAGAAATGCCTTTCATGGGCTCAGCAATAGACTGGACGGGGCTGAGGAAAGAATCTCTGAGCTTCTGGATGTGTCCATAGAAACTTCCCAAACTGAAATGCAAAGAGAAAAAACAACAATAAAAGAAAATGAAACATAATATGCAAGAACTGTGAAATAAGTACAGAAGGTGTAACGTATGCACGAAGGGAACCAGAAGGAGAAGAAAGCAAGAAACGAGAAATACTCGAAGCCATAATAACTGAGAATTTTCCCAGATTAACGTCAGATACCAAACCACAGACCTAGGAAGCTCAGAGACTTAACGAGCAGGGTAAGTCTCCCCAAACCCAAAAAACTAAAAACAAAAAGACTACCCCTCAGCATATCATATTCAAACTGCAAAAAATCAAAGATAACAACAACAAAAAATTTTGGAAAAAGCCAGAGGGAACAAATCGTTACCTACACAGGAACAAAGGTAAGAATTACATCTGACCTCCTCAGAAACCATGCAAGCAGGAAGAGTAAAGTGAAATGTTTTAAATGTTGGAAGCAAAAAATCACCAACTTAAAATTCTGTATTCTGTGAAATTATCTTCCAAAAGTAAAGGAGAAGTAAAGACTTTATCAGGGAATTTGTCACCGGTCGACCTACCTTGCAGGAAATGTTTTAAAATGTTCTTCAGAGAGAAGGTAAAAACCTCAGACCTGCATAAAGAAAGGAAAAGCATTGCAGAAGAAATAAGTGAAGGTAAGATAGAAACTTTTATTTTTCTTATTTTTAATTTATCTAACAAATAATTTGTCCAGATAATCATAGCAACAATATTCAATGAATACAGCTTATGCATAAGGGAAATGACCAACAGCAATAACAGAAGGGCCAGGAGGGAGGAGTTGGAATATTTTGTTACTACGAGGTGCCTGCACTACCGGTGACAGTGGTATAGCGCTCTTTGACGGTGGACTCGGATTAGCTGTAAATGTATATTGCAAATTCTAGGGAAAACACTAAAAAAATTTTAAAAGAAATATAACTGATATCCTAAGAAAAAACGGAAAACGGGATCACATAAAATGCTCAGGCAAAACCATAAATGGCAGAAAAAGAGTGGAAGACAAGATAGGAATAAAGAGCAAGGGCAATTGGTAGAAAACAGTAACAAACGTAATAGATACTAATCCAACTATATAATCGCTTTAAACATCAAGGGTCTAAATACACCGATTAAAAGACAGAGATTGTGAGAATGGATCAAGAAACAAGACCCAACAATGTGTTGTCTATAAGAAATCCACTTCAGGCCGGGCACCGTGACTCACGCCTGTAATCCTAGCACTCTGGGAGGCCGAGGCGGGCGGATTGCTTGAGGTCAGGAGTTCGAGACCAGCCTGAGCAAGAGCGAGACCCCGTCTCTGCTAAAAAATAGAAGAAATTATCTGGACAACTAAAAATAGAAAAAATTAGCTGGACATGATGGCACATGCCTGTAGTCCCAGCTACTTGGGAGGCTGAGGCAGGAGGATCGCTTGAGCCCAGGAGTCTGAGGTTGCTATGAGCTAGGCTGATGCCACGGCACTCTAGCCTGGGGAAGAGAGTGAGACTCTGTGTCAAAAAAAAAAAAGAAAAGGAAAAAAAAAAGATGTCAGTTATCTTAGCCTGTTTGGGCTGCTATTCCAAAATACCTTAAACTGGGTAATTCGTAAGTAACAGAATTTATTGCTGAAAGTTCTGGAGACTGGGAAATCGAAGATCAAGACACCGGCAGATTTGGTGTCTGGTGAGAGCCCATTCTTTTTTTTTTTCTTTTTTTATTTCAGCATATTATGGGGGTACAGATGTTTAGGTTACGTATGTTGCCCTTACCCCCCCTCCCCACCAAGTCCGAGTTTCAAGCGTGTCCATCTCTCGGATGGTGCGCACTGCACTCTTTGTGTATGCACATACCCATCCCCTCCTCCCCCTCCCCCCTCCCGCCATTCTTCGTAGATGGCACCTTCCGTGTCCTCACATAGCAGAAGGGGCAGGCAAGCCTTATAAAAAGACTCCCAGCCTCTTTTCTAAGGGCACTAATCTCATCCATGAAGGCAGAGCCCTCATGACTTACTCACCTTTCAAAGGCCTCGCCTTTTAATACTATTGCGTTGTGTATTATGTATTAAAAATGGATTTTGTGGGGACATAAACATTCAAACCACAGCTTCAATTCTTCCCGACTTGAGCTATAGATTAAATGCAATCGCGGTCAAAATTCCCGTAAGTTATTTTGTACATATCAACAAATTGATTCAAAAGTTTAGAGGGAGAGACAGAAGACCCAGAACCAACACCACGATATTGAAGGCAGAAGGGGACACGGAGGATCTAACAAACAGCCCCTCTGGGCAGCCCAGACAAATTGGGAGGGAGGGACGCTCTGCAGGGCGATGGACCTAGCCCGTGCAGCAAGCGCACGGCAAGGAGGGAGGTTTCAGTGGGGGGTCGGGGGCCCTAGATTGAAAGAGAATTAAAGCTAGGTTTGGTGGCTCACACCTGTAATCCCAGCATTTTGGGAGGCCGAGGCGTGAGGCTCACTTGAGGCCAGGAGTTCTAGCCCACCCTGGGCAATATAGCAAGACCCTGTCTCTACAAAAAATAGAAAAATTAGCTGGGAGTGGTAGCGTGCCTGTAGTCCCAGCCACTCAGGGGGCCGAGGCTGGAGGATCATTTGAGCTCAGAAGTTTGAGGCTACAGTGAGCTATGATTGTGCCACTGTACTCCAACCTGGACGACAGAGCAAGATCCTGTCTCAAAAAAATGTTTTTAAATTAAAAAATAAATAAAGGAGAATTACAAAGCATAACACCCAACTATTTATGGCTTTTGTTTGCATCTTATTGAACAAAATGCATGAAAAAAGACTTTATGTTTGAGGCAGTGGGAAAAGTGGCCATGGCCTGGGCATTAGCGACATGAAAGGCCTCTCGATCATTTAGAGTCATAGCGGCATTACGGTCGTGTAGGAAAATGTCCTCTTGAAGTATGTAGGGGTAAAATAGGATTTGCTTTTGAGAGAGAGATATGATTTTTCCTAAATGCCTGAGTTCCGCAAAAAACAAGAAAGAAAAACAAAAAAAGCAAAAGCTATGACGGCAGACCAAAAACTTATAGTTATTTTGCATAAGATGTCTGTTTGCCAGTGGCCTCTCTATTTGTCTATAGTACAGTATTTTTCACAAGCAGATTTTATTTCTAAAAACAAAACAACAAAGCAAAAATTTTGAAAAGTCAATGATAAAAATTAATGCCAGTAATGCTGTTGTGAAATGATAAATTCATTTATTGATAGCAAAAGTATATACCACGCGGGAAAATAATCTGGCAGTAAGCCCAAGAACCGAACTAATGTTCATACCCTCTAGCTCAAGAATCCCACTGCTGGGAATTTACTCTGACGAAATAATCGGAAAGAAGGGGAAAACCTCTCACAAGGGTGTGGCCCTGGAGTTATGTGCTTTGCTCCTTGGCTCTGGAAAGCAAAGTTCCAAGGCCTATGTCGCAACTTGGGAGGCCCCACAGGCAGACAGCCCAAGGCCGCTGCGGGAGGGACAACCAGGGAGGCTGCGCCCCCGCGGGACGCAGGGGCCTGGCGTGCTCGCAAGCTGGTGCCATGATGCCTGGCCACAGGTACCGCTTCAGCAGAAAAGGGTCCTGAACCTGGAGTGCCCTGGGGACACCTGGCGAAAACCCAGCCAGCCTTATGCTGGGGTGAAGCTGGGTTGTCAGAGGCCCTGGGGGGTCCCTGTCCTCGCCCCACTCCTATCGGCCAGTCTGGGGCTCTGTGCTCACACACTGACCAGATTCTTCCATAGGACGGATTGTTACACCCTTTCCCGAAATGTCGGCTGGGGAAGGGGTGAGATCATGCAAGCAGAGTGGGAGGGGAGGGAAGGTCTGGAGAAGAGGGGAACAAAGTGAAGGACGCTTCTTGATGCTGGGTCCTTTGCACGTTCATCTCGCTGCCCCAAGACCTTTTTGACATGAAGCACAGTTTAAAATCTCCCTTCTTTGTTCCTTCATCATGGTCTACAGTAGATATATATTATCTCCATTTTACAGATGAGGAAAACTGAGGCTCCAAGGGATTTGTTGAGGAGATCGTTGCCATTAAATGGCTTTGAGTTATTGTCTGTTGTCTATTGATTGAAGAATTGTTTTTCTGGATGTGGAATTCTTGGTCGACAGCTTTTTTCTTTCAGCACTTTACTTTTTTATTTCAAAAAATTATTTTTTGAAATAAGGTCTCACTCTGTTTCCTGGGCTAAAGTACAGTGATATCATCATAGTTCATTGCAACCTCAAGCTCCTGGGCTCAAGCGATCCTCCTGCCTCAGCCTTCTGAGTAGCTGGGACCACAGGCATGCGCCACCATGCCCAGCTAATTTTTTTATTCTTTGTAGAGACAAGGTGCTCTTGCCCAGGCTGGTCTCAAACTCCTGAGCTCAAGTGATCCTCCCACCTTGGCCTCCCAGAGTGCTGGGATTACAGGTGTGAGCCACCATGCCTAGTCCCTGCTGCCTCTTACGTAGAGTAATTTTTGATGGTATGCTGGACATTGTTATGCTACATTATTATAGGACTAGATTGTGTTGTTTTCCTTTAAAGAGTGTTGTATTTTGTTTGCCTTTATGGTGTCTCATTTGAGTGCTTGGCACTCAGCAAGTTCCTTTTATTTGGGCTGTTTGGAACTACAATTTTTTCCAATGTTGTGTGACTTCAGGAATCTCAGTTCAGCTCAGTTTCTCAGTAGTTTTTCTCTGATTGGCCTCACAGAGTATCACCCTGAGCATTCCAGCTTAGTATTCGGTCAAAGCATTGAGGGAACCACCGTGCATATTTCTAAAGTTTCTTCTTTGCACCACGCCCTCCTCCCTGTGACTCTGCCCCGCAAATCCCAGCTGCAACAGCGGCTCTAAACTCTAATCTTCATTTCCTCTGCCCAGCAAGACCAATGCTTCCTATTTCAGCAATAGTTTATTGTTTGGAATTGCTCCCAGGCAGAAAGCTGGGATTAATATGAACTCACCACGTTTCCCTTTTTTAAAAATCACATTTCTGTGGTATTACATCACATATCTTCTACAGTTTTCCTGTTGGAAGGTGAGTCCAGTACCTGTTTCTCTGCCATGGCTAGAACTGAAAATCCTGCATTCTGCTTTTCTGCGTTGCTGAGTGTGAATGAGTAGTCACGGATTACCGCATGTTCGAAGAAAGCTTCTTATACCAAGTCTAGAGACCAAAACCAACAATCAGGCAAACAAGCAAACAGCTTGAATGAGGCAGAAACCACACACGGAAAGAAAAACTTTAAAAAGGAGCCTATTGCTATCCCCAGAGAGAGAGCGCACCCAGTGCCTGAAGAACAGTATTTTATGATGTATTTGAAAAGGGCGGGAAACCATTCAGAGAAAAAGACTGGTTTTAGAAAACAAAAACATGATCCCAGAAATATAAAGTTCAACAAGATATAGAAAACATGAGGAGAAAAAACAATTTAAAAATTTCTAACCCAGCCAAAAAAGTCTAAAATCTGAATAATAGGAGTTTCAGAGAGAACAGAAAAAGCAAAGGAGACAGAGACACCAAAGAAATGTTCAAGAAACCTCCGGAAGTGTGAGTCTTCAGAATGCAAGCAACACTCCCCCGGAACGAGGGCTCTGCACAGCCGATGAAAGTTCACCAACACCAAACACATCACTACGAAGTTTTAGCACATTGAATAAAAAGCACATTTTATAAGCCCCTAGGTAGAAAGAAGAAAAAAAACATGTTCCACAAAAAAAAGATCAATGATAATGCTTCGGATGTCTCCACAGCAGCCCTGAAGGAAGCAGCGTCTTCAGAGTGTGACGGGGAAAAATACGCTTCCAACCTCGATGCGTGCGTCCAACCAAACCACCAGTCACGCACGAGGGTAGATTAAATACATTCGCAGAGACGCAAGTTCTCAAAATAATCGTCTCCATGCCTCTGGTTTCTAGAATGTGCTTACAATACCAGGAAGAAAATGAACAGAGTAGTCATAGGGTGCGAGAAAGAGGCTCGAGTTCCAGAGTGAGGAGAAGAGAGCCCCAGAGCGAGGGCGGAAGGAGGTCCCTGGTGAGGGCCATGGGCCAGGCGCGGGGACCCCACCACTGGTCCAGACCAGAGCAGGTCGGAGGCTCTGGGGGAGAGCTCCTCGGTAAAGCTGCGAGAACGTCCGATGTGTTTTTACACACTCAAAGGAGATTTCTCTAACGAGGGGAAGTTCGGGGATAAAGTTAGCGGTGAGTTCATAGAGAAACAGATGACGGTCGTCACCTCCAGTGCAAAGAGCTGCTCTAGGAACGGGAAAGTAATTACACGCCACGTGGTTCGGCTGTGAATAGCGTTTGTGCAGCCACGGGTACGTTACTCCTGAGCAGCAACCTACCAAGATGACATGAAAACTGCACGTATTGGGAAGGCGAGGGATTAGAAGTTGATGTGGGAGCTGCGGGTGGAGAGGAAGGAAGGAGACCTGAATTTTCATCGTGGATTGCAGAAACACAGTAAATGCAGCTTAAAGTGAAACAGTCAAAATCAACAATATAAGCTGCTATTTAGAAGTACAGAAGTTACAGCTTAAAGACTCAAACAGAAGGGCTGAGCAGGAAATGGAGGGACTGCTGTTCTTGGTATGATTCTTGCACAATTTCTTAAGTCCGTGTTATCTGCATGCAAAACTTTGATGGTCAACAATAAATTTAAAACAAATAATGCTGTGATAAGCACTTCTATGCAGAAAAGGGTTTCTGTTGCCCAGGCTAGAGTGTCATGGCGTCAGCCTCACTCACAGCAACCTCAGACTCCTGGGCTCAAGCGATCTTCCTGCCTCAGCCTCCCGAGTAGCTGGGACTACAGGCGTGTGCCACCATGCCCGGCTAATTTTTTCTATATATATTTTTAGTTGTCCAGCTAATTTCTTTCTATTTTTAGTAGAGACGGGGTCTCGCTCTTGCTCAGGCTGGTCTCAAACTCCTGACCTCAAGCAATCCTCCCACCTCGGCCTCCCAGAGTGCTAGGATTACAGGCATGAGCCACCGCGCCAGGCCTGAAAAGGGTTTCTTTTTTAATTTTTAAGAATTACTTCCAAAGATTCCTAAAAGTGAAAATATTGGCCAATGGTGTACCCTTTTTAAAGTTTTTTTTGCCACATTTTGACATATTCTTTGAAGAGTTGTCTCTGCTCTGTTCCCTGAGCAGTCTGAGCTGGCTTGGACTTCCACAGCCCTTCCTGGCTGCTGCGCGGGCTCCAGCCATGCACTGACCATCTCTGATGCAAAGGCCGGAAGTTTGACTACTGGACTGTGGGTTGCAGGACCCCAGAGGAGAGCGGGAGCCTTCGTGGAGGCTACGGGGATAGGCTTCTTGGAGAAGGTATTATTCAAGAGGAAAGAAGAATTTTACGTGTGGGGAAGGCTTTCTGGTGGGAGTGGGAGAAAGCCATTCTGTGGTGGTGGTTTTTTATGTGATGTTCAGTCAGACGCAGCCGCAAGAGAAGACTCGGGCAGCTCCAGAACGCAGAGCTTGGGCGCAGGAGGCAGGCACACCGCCCAGGGAGAGCTGCGTTCTGGCCAGGCGGCAAAAGGGAAGCGAGGGGAACATCTAGGCCAGAGCCTGTCGGGGGGGTTTCCAGGGGAAAGGCAGGGAGGGAGAACGGCTTAGAACTGGCTAGCCTGGCTGTGAGCCACGAGGTGGTCCCTGAGCGCCTGGTCCATGGCCCTGGGCCGATTCAGGCACAGGAATGTTTCCTCTTGGCGCGTAAAGCCAGGCAGGGGAGGGCTGCTGTTTTTGGTGGTTGGTTTGCGCATCCCAGGTATGCTGGGCTAAGCCCGCTGCTCGCTCTAAGCATTGGCTACTCAGGACAGCCTCTGCCCAGCCAGAAAGGTTTTTTTAAGATGTCAAAACATCATAATATACAGAAAATTAAAAATATAAACACATCAAAAGTCAGCTCAAATTAACTGTAGGACACACAGGAGGGGAGAGGGGAGTAGCCTTAGGGACAACGGGAACCAGCGACAGGAACACCGGCTCTCCCTCAAGCCTCCCCTTGGAGAGAAAGAGCCACTGGCCTTGCCAGGAAGCCGCACTGCCCAGGGCTGCCATAGCTGTGGTTGACCAAGCTCCTGGGTGCTCCAGGCAGTGTGTGGTTTGGAGACCCTGGTCACCCCACCGGAGGCTGCTGGACCCCAGGGAGCTGCCTTCTCCCGGGAGCCCAATGGAGCCAGGGGTCTCCCCAGGGAAGGAGAGTACGGCTGGCTGAGTAACGGCCCGCAAAGACATCCAGGTCCTAATCACGGCAACCTGCAAATGTTGCCTTCTGTAGCATAAAGGGACTTTGCGGGTGTGATTAAGTTAAGGATCTCGACACGGGGAGATGGTACTGGCTTGTCTGGGTGAGCCCCAAATGCAGCAAGCGTCCTTGTAGGAGGAGGTGGAGAGACGCTAGACAGAAGAGGAGGGACAACGTGATCCCGGGGCAGAGACTGCAGCAATGCGGCCACCCGCAGCCGCCAGGGGCCGGGAAAGGCCGGCGGCAGACACCCCCCCCCCCGCCCCCGCACACACCTCCGGAGAGAAGCAGACTCGCTGACACCTTGATTTTAGCCCCGCGAGGCGGACTCTGGGCTTCTGGCCTCCAGAACTCCAAGGGAGTAAATTTCTGTTTTACGTTATTGAGTTTGCGGTCGTTTGTCACAGTGGTTGTGGGGTGGCTCCTCCTGGAAGCCGTGACCTGGGGCAGGGGTCCCACGGGGCCTGTGGGGGAGTCAGCCGGGGGTTGAACCCGAAGCCTGCAGAAAGCTGGCTTCCTCGGGAGAGAGCCAGTGCCGTCTCCCCGCCCCACACCCCCCAGGCCTCCCTTCTGTCCACTCGGCCTCCGCCTCCCCGTGGAGTCCCACAGCTGCGCTGCGTCGGGACTTCACTGCGGCCTCAGACAACCGGGCCCCCCGCCTCGCTGGAGTCCTCTTGGCAGGGGTGGGAACCAGTGGACACTGGACCTAGGACACAGGACTGTGCTGGTTGGTTAGCCCAGGCCCGGGGTGTCGATGCCGGGCGTGGCTGGTCAGGGCTCGTCCCAGTCCCCAGGCCCACGTGTCTCCTGCTACCCGACTGTCCCCAGCTCTGCCACACTCCATGTTGCCTTCAGTCTCCGCCAGGCCCCAGCACCCCAGACTTCCATGTGCCCAGCTTAATAAGCCCATGAAAAACAGTCCCTCCGAAAGTCCCTGAGCAGTGTCTGCTCATCCTTGGTCGAACTCCTGCCCACCTCAGAAGCAGTAACTTCGGCAGGGGGTGGAATTCTCCGAGTCAGCCTTCGGGCCCGTGCCCGTGTGAGGTGCTGAGGGTCTGCGTCTCTGGCAGCCTGTGTGCCGAGGGGGGCGGGAGAGAGCCCTGAGGGAACGCACCGCGAGAGAGAGCTTACGCTTCGCCAAAAGACGCCCCTTCTGCTGCCCGTCTCGCAGGTACCCCTGGGCACACCCTGCGTCCTCACTGTCCACAGGCTGCCCCGCCCTGGCAGTGGCGCTGTGCCTGGCCGCTGAGCCTGCCGTTTGGGCTGCAGGGCCTCTCTGTGTTCTTTGCCCCCTTGTCAGCGCCTGCCTCAGCCCCAGCCTGATGGCCTTGGCACTTCGTAGGAACCAGACCGAGTCCTGCCACGAAACGCTCCTCACCTGCCCCAGCCAGAAGAGGCAGTGACAAGAAGCAGGGGAGTGAGATACGTCTGCCACCCAGCACCCTGGGGAGTTAAGTATCCATCTCCCTGACGTCGGTTTCCTCATCGAAGATGGGGCGGTGGTAATTCCCACTTACCTGCCCGGGCGAGGGTGAGGGTAGCCGTGGGAGGATGCTGCGCAGGCTGGAAGGTGCCGTGCAGGTGTGAGCAGGTCCACAGGTACCCGACAGTTCCCCCTAAGTGGCGTTGAACTTGGAGAATGTGCCCTGGACCAGGGTGTGTTCCCAGGTCAGCAGCTCCAGGCTGTATTTGTCTGTGCAAGCCACCTGTTAATTTTTAGAGAGATTCATCCTGGTCCTTGAAAGGCCACCAACAGAGGGCCTTCTGGAGCCTGAGGCTCAGGGCTGGGGAGAGACCAGTCCAGAGGTGGCTCAGCCTCAGAGCCATAGGCCTCGCCAGGCACACTCCTTGCCCGGGGGCTCCTCGCACCCTCTCCCCAGGCAATACCCAGTAAGAACTCTGTGGGTAAGGACAGGCCTGGCCAAACACCCCGCTCTGCAGAGTCCTGTCTGCCTTGCCTCTTTCTCCTGGCAGGGCTGGATGGGCAGCATTTGCCTTGGTTTTGGTGGCTTCCAATACCCAGCTCAAGCTTCCACACTCTGAACTTCAGGCCTAATCCACTCCCAGGGGAGCAAGACTAGAGGATGGAGGGTTCCCAAACTCATCGCCCAGCCACGTGGACGCTGGTGGGTGGCTCCCACGTGTCCACGATCCTGTCCAGAGAGTGGGAGGTCTCCGGGAGGCTGCTCAGAGCTCAGCCAGGTTTACCAGTCTGTGTGCATAGCGAGCAGGGGAGGGGCTCACAGCAGCCCCCGAGCACCAGGCACTTGGCCAGACACAGGCGAGACGCTGCACGCCAGGAAATGCTGAATCGGGCAAAGAAGTGCTGCAGTTCTGCATAAAGCCCAGGGTTATTTGTTCCTGGGGGTCGGGGTCCTCGGGGAGTCTCCCCAGAGGAAGAAGCAGGCCTGGGACGGAGAGGGTGCCTGTGGGCGAGGCTGTGGTGGTGTTGGGAGGCAGGGCGTGGCAGCGTGGGTGTGGCCAGCCATGAGCTTGGAATTCCCCAGGGCTTTCCAGAAGCCAGCGGGCCAGGGCGGAGCGGATTGTCCCTGCAGTCTTGTCCTCCTGCACCAGCCACAGCTGGGAAGCCCTGGGCAGGCACCCATGGTCAGCTGGCGCACTCTGCCTTTGGCAGAGAACTGGGATGGGCTGGGAAGACGAAAGAGAGGGAGGAGAGGTGTCCTGGGGCCGCGGGACAAGGCCCTGCCCTCCACTGACGATAAGAGTCCAGGGTGCTGCCGGGAGGTGGTGAGTAAGGCAGCTGCCCCGTCCAGCTGTGGTGCGAGGAGAAAGGCATGTCTCTCATCCGATTCCAGGGCTGGTGGGGACTGTTTTACGGTCCCGGGTCAGCCCTAGGAGGCCTCCCCATGCCCACTGGCCTGGAAGATCTGACTAGGGAAGGTGAGGAAAGTGTTTCGCATGGTCAGAGAGGAAGTGGCCTCACCCCAGTTTACAGACAAGGAAACCGGGGCTCAGAGCATGGCTAAAGCACCCCACGGACTGGGCACTGGGGGGCTGGCTGGGAGCAGCCCAGGGTTGCTGAGCGCTGGCTCCAGATGGGTGAAGGAGGGGCCGGCGGGCCTGGGCTGTGACGGGCAGCTCGGATTGCCGACCTGGAGAACAGGAGGACTGGGAGTCAGGAAGGCCAGGAAAGCTGCCCTGGCTTGAGTGTGTCCCCTGGAGTTCATATGTTGGCAGCTTAGCCCCCAGCACAAGTGCTGAGAAGTGGGACCTTTAAGAGGTGATTAAGTCATGAGGCTCTGCCATCGTGAATGGATTAGTGCCATTTTCCAGGGAGTGGGTGTGTCATAAAAGCGAGTTTGGCCCCTTCTTGCTCTCTCTTACACGCACGCACACCCTCCTGCCCCCCCACCTGCTGCCAGGATGATGCAGCCAGAAGGCCCTTGCCCGATGCCAGCCCCGTGACGCCGAACTCCCCAGCCTCCCGCACTGTAGGCCAAATAAATTGCTGTTCATTATACATTATGCAGTCTGTGGTATTCTGTTACAGCGACAGAAAATGAACTAACACAGAAGCCAAGGTGAGCTCAGGCAGGGTGGGACCCAGTGCGAATCAGGGTCAGGAGCAGGAAGTCGGGGCAGAGCGGGGGCTGCCCGGGAGCTCTGGATCTGCTCAGGGCCGCCGGGGCTTCCTGGGCCCAGCCTCGTCACCTCTGCGTTCACACGCCTTACCCCTGCAGCAGCCTGGTCTCTTTCATGTCCCACACGCTCCCTGCAGTTGCATCTCTCACACTCCACCCTACTTGAAATAGCCTGTGCTTCCGAAAAGCCTGCCTCCTTGGGCTTTATCTCAGCAGGCCCCCCCGGGAAGCTTTTCCGGACCACTCTGGCTCCAGGGCCCTGGGATTTCCTGGGTCCTGGAACACATTGGCCAGTCACTCAGCACCAGCTGGATTACAAGTGTCTGTCACTGCACAGAGCTGACAGTCATTGGGGAGAGACAGACGACATCGCCGGGTCAATGAACAGACACATCATCGCCACGTGGACATCCGTTACGAAGGAAAGACTCAGAGTGCTGAGACCCAGGGTGAGGGGCAAGGGAAGAAACCCGCCATGCAGATCTGAGGGTGGGCAGAGGGGAGGCGGTACCGCAGAAGCAGCGGTGGGAGTGGCCCGGGCAGAGCTGGAGAGGTTACCCGCTGCATCACTATCTTGGTGACAGTTTGGGCCTTGTTCTAAGAGAATGGGAAGCCACCAGTGGACTCCTACGGGGAAGTATGTAGGAACAGATTTGGTCTGGGGGCGATCCCTCTGACTGCTGCAGGGAGTGGGTTGGAGAGGCCTGCCACTTTGGAAGGTCCGATTGCTTCAAGGTGACGCTCTTGGACCCGGGTGGCAGCAGTGGGAATGAGAACTGGATGGCTTTGGGGAGCAGAATCAACAAGACTTGGGAGATGGGGAGGGGAACAGGCGGGATTCTGGCAGAAGGGAGCAGATGCGGCACGAAGCGCCCGGAAGGCGACCTCAGCCGACCACAGCCTCGGCATGAGTTCCACCGGGGACTGCGAGTGTGCAACGCCAGTGAAGGACCGGGTGGAGGTGTCAGGTGGACGAGCTGTCACGGGGTGCGAGGAGGGATCCGGGCAGACGACACAAAACCGAGGGTCCCTGTGGCACTGCAGACACTTGTCTGAATGACAGGCAAGTGCAGGCTCCAACCACGGAGTCAGAAGAGCTGAGTTGAAGTCTACATCACCCGTATCTGCGGCCGCCAGGTACCATCCATGCTACTCACCCTCCCAGCAGGATTCCGCTGCACTCGGAACTCCAGCCGCCACAGGTGTGCTCCCAGCTCCCGCACCTGCACCTCCTGCCACATCCTGCCCTCCCCTCCGATTCCCCCCCTTCAGGCACGTGCTCAACCCCTCCCAGACACTGCGCCTGGTGTCCTCAGGCTCCCCCAAACTCTGTAGACCCCAGTGGAACTCACTTATCCCTCCACACCTGCTCCAGCTCCTCCCCCTCTATCCCCTCGCAAGGGCGGTGTCATTGCTCACAACAGCCAGCATCCCAGTCATCACTCCAGACCTGGGCTTTCTAAACTTCGAGGAATCATAAATCACCTGGAGGTCTTCTTGCTAAAATGCAGGTTCTGATTCAGCAGGCCTGGGAGGCCCAAGATTCTGCATTTCTTCTTTTTTTTTAAGACATGGGGTCTTGCTCTTGCTCAGGCTAGTCTTGAACTCCTGACCTCAAGCGATCCTCCCAGAATGCTAGGATTACAGGCGTGAGCCACCGCACCTGGCCTGCATTTCTTTTTTTTACTTTTGCTTTTATTTTTTAGAGACGAGGGTCTCGTTATATCGCCCAGACTAGACTCGAATTCCTGGGCTCAAGTGATCCTCCCACCTCAGCCTCCCAAGTAGCTGAAGCTATAGGCCAGATGCCACATTTCTAAGAACACAGATGGAAGATTGAGGCTTTTCTGGACCTGTGCCTCCCCCTCCCCTCCCGCTCCACATCTCAAACAAAGCTGTCCTCTCCTCCCTTCCTTCTACCACACCCGAGTTCAGGTTCCACCGTCTCTAACCTGGACTATTGCAGCCACCTCTGACACGCCTTCCTTCGATTAACCTTGCTGAAGGGCGCTGCTAGGAGAAATCTTGTGCCCCATGATGGGCATTGCGTGTCCAGTCGCCTCTCCCTCTAGGCTGCGGGGTCCGGTCTCCCCCAGAGGCTGCACATGGGGCTGGAGGATGTGCACGGAAGCCACGCCCTGAGGTACAGCCGAGACCACAGCCAGGAAATGGACCCAACAGGGGCATCCCATCCATCCCAGGGCTCGTCCAGCGGGGCCCAAGGGTGTCCTGGGCCACAGCGAGGACAGCCAAGGGGCAGGTCCCCGCTCCAGAGAGGAGGGAGGCAGAGAGGGAGCCAGTGCCCACTTGGTGCTGTAAGTCAGCAGCTCTCAGATTTTCACAGTGTGGACTAAAATCGCTTGTTAAGATACACATGTTTTAGACCCAACCCCAGAGATTCTGATTCTGTCTCCCCGCGGTGCCATCATTTTAAAAGGAAAAACAACAAACGAAAGAGACAGGGGCTGCAGATGCCCGCTGGAGTTCGCTGCGCCGCTTGCCATCACTGGTGCCAGTGGCTCCGCCTGGTGGCCTTCGTGCGAGTTGCAGCGCCGTCCTAGAGGGAGGCGACCGCCCGGCCCTCTTCGTGGACACCGCTCGCTGCACGTAGTGTTTCTTCTGATTTTCCCAACCACTCTGCAGGACAGGTCCTCATCCCCATTTCACTGACGGGGAAGATGAGACTCAAAGAGTTAAGGTGACGTCTCCAAAATCACACTTCTGGGAAGTGGAAGAGTCTGAACCCCAGCCTCGGTGTCCAGGCCAGTGACTTGTGAGCAAATGTGGCTGGTAGTAAATCATCCAGGAGCCCTTGTGAGCTAGGGATGAGGCCGTCAGGATCATCCCTATGCACGTGGCTCCTCGCCCTCCCAAGAGGGTGACACTCAAAATATACAAAGTCAGGAAGACTTTGGCCACCCAGGACCAAGACTGACCCTGGAGCTGGCAGGGTGTAGAGGCCCTTCCCTGCTGAATCAGGCCCTACCCCCTCAGCTGCTGGATTGTGGATAGTGGGGCATCTCGGGCTGGGGCTCTCGGGGAACCTGGGGCATGGGACTCAGATATTTCAGCATTTTCCTTCTTTCCTTCCCTTTTTTCCCTTTTCTTTGAGACAAGGTCTTGCTCTGTTGCCCAGGCTAGAGTGCAGTGGCATCATCACAGCTCACTGCAACCTCCAACTCCTGGGCTCAAGCGATCCTCCTGCCTTGTCCTCCCAAAATGCTGGGAGTACAGGAGTAAGGCACTGCACCCAGCATTTCAACAACCGGTGTGCATGTGTGTGCATGCATGTACCAGTACATACACACACACACACACACACACACACAAACATACAAGCATGGGAAGAACAGAAGAGGGAACGACAGCAATACAAACTTGGAAGCTGGAGGGCAGACACCGGAGTGGCAACTGATGTGGCCGTGCACATTTGCTGAGTTCCTGCTATTTCCCCAAGATGCTGTTAAAACGAGAGTAAAGGAATGAAGGCCCTATGAGCCCCTAACATGAAGAAAAGGGGATGTTGGTAGGTAAAGGTTTCCACAAAGGAATGGGGTAGTGGGTGAATTGGCTGGGGCAGCACCCCTGGGGTCCTTAAGGCCACCCAGCCGAGCAGGGAGTTTGGGTACTGCTTCCAGCTGCCTGGCCAGGGCAGACAGTGCCAGGCCGGCCAAGGCTGGGAGAAGAGGGTTTGCCATCGACGGTTCTGGTCTCCAGGTACAAAGTCAGCCCTGGGTTGACAGCTATCAGTCAACAAGTGCTACCCCAATATTGTAGTTGTTTCTTCCACACACATGTGAACAGAAAACGAGAGTCCCTTGACACTTGAGGAAAGCCAGCTTCCTGAAAGGGAAAGACCAAGAAAAAGAGACCCAACCTGTGGCTCCCACAGACACAAGAACAATTCTTGGAATGGAAAAGAAATTGCAAAGGAAAACTCTAATTAGCATCCTCAGAGAGATCACTGGTGATGTTGCATATTTTATCCTCATCTAAAAGGTGTCTGCAATTTGCTTTTCTCTCAATGCTGTTTTTGAGATTTATTCATCACAAATAAATCAATAACAAATCATAAATAAATCAGTTAATTTGTTCTACATTCCTTTGTATGCATGTTCCCCAATTTATTGAATGACATTTAGGTTGATTCCAGGTTCTGGGTTTTTTTGGTTTTGTTTGCAATTACAAATGATGCTTAATAGCCATGTGGCTTTGGAAAATTACTTTTAACTTCACCAGGCTTTTGTTCATGAATACTTATTCTGTTTACAGATACTCATTTGTAAAACGAGGGTAACAGTAGGTTACAGTTAGCTACAGTACCACATAGGTTTGTGATGAGAATTACATGAACTCATAAATGTAAACCCTTAGGATAGTGCAGTGGTTCTCATTTGGGGGTGATTTTGCACCCAGAGGACATTTGGCACTGTCTGGAGGCATTTTGGGTTGAACAACTGGTGGGGATGCTACCGGCATCTAGAGATGGGTAGAGAGGCCAGGGATGCTGCTGGAAGTCCTACAACGCACAGGACAGCCCCCTAACAAAGAATTACCCGGCCCAGAATGCCAGTAGTGCCAAGGTTGAGAAACCCTGGAATAGTGCATAGCACAAAATATGCACTCAATAAACATTAGTTATTTTTTAAGAATTGCAATGAAACTCTTTTTCTTATTTTTCACTTATGACCGTGAGAATCTCTCACGGAAGGTATTACTCCCTTCAAATACTCATGGAATATTTACCAAATTGTTTTACTCAGCCATAAAGAACATCTAACTAAATTCTAAGATGTAGAAATTGTACAGAGTATTTTCTCAACACGAATAAATAATTGAGAAATTAACTACAAAAGGCAGTTTCCTCCTGCTCCGCCCTTACCCTGCCCCCACCTATCCACAATTCCGAAGCCATCTGCAAGTTTTAAAAGTTCATGAGTAACTATTTGTTAAAGAAACATGAAGTAAAATATTAATTTATCAGGTAACATTAATGAGAATATTGTATCTTAAAAGTTATAGAATAAAAGGGGAAAATGCAAGAAAAAGTAGTCCTATGAAACTTTATAAAATAAAGAAAATTGAGAAAAGGAAGGTGATAACGTGACGACGCCCGAGGCAGTGAGCGGAAGTCCAGGTCGCGCGCGCGGAGCATCCTGGGGGCCGGAAGGAGGCGGATGCTCCTGCCGCAGGTTCCGGCGTCCGGCGGTGCGAGTGGTCCTGCGCGCGGCTGTTTAGAGCTGTGTTTTGCTGCGGCGCGTGGTTCGTGCGCCGGGGTCAGAAGTGGCCGAAATTGCGGTGCCGCTGTGGAGCCTGAGGCCGCGTGTGAGCCACGCTGGGGAGATGCCGGCGGCGCGGAGCAGCCAGGTGGGCAGCTGTGCGCGCCAACGCGGGTCGCAGCCCGTCGCCACCCTCGCCTGGGGACTCCAGCCACTACCGAGATCAGGTAGATGGCTTGCGTGAGGCACGATCCCGGGCCGTCTTGGCTAAGGGCTGGAACGAAGTAGAGAGTGGAGACGAGGAGGATGGCGTTGAGGAGGAGGAGGTGCTCGCCCTAGATACAGACGATGAGGACGACGAAGATGGAGTGCGGGGGATGAGGAAGATGGTGATGACGATGATGATGGTGGGAGCTCCGTGCAAAGTGAGGCCGAGGCCTCTCTGGATCCCAGTTTGTCCTGGGGACAGAGGAAAAAACTTTAATACTGACTATGGTTCCAAGTCCCGAGGCCTCACTCAACAAGAAGTAGAAGACGGAGGAAAGAGAAGAGGAGGAGAGGGCACAGGTCATTCAGCGGGCCTAGCCCAGGCCCTGCAAGAGGATGATTTCGGGGTTGAGTGGGTGGAGGCATTTGCAAAACCTGTGCCTCAGGTAGATGAGGCTGAGACATGGGCCACGAAGGATTTGGCTAAAGTTTCAGTGAAAGAGAAGCTGAAAATGTTGCCAAAGGAATCACCAGAGCTCTTGGAGCTGATAGAAGACCTTAAAGTCAAGTTGACAGAGGTGAAGGATGAGTTGGAGCCACTGTTACAGTTGGTGGAGCAAGGGATCATTCCACCCAGCAAAGGAAGCCAATACTTAAGGACCAAGTACAACCTCTACTTGAATTATTGCTCCAACATCAGTTTTTATTTGATCCTGAAAGCTAAGAGAGCCCCTGCTCATGGACATCCTGTTATAGAAAGGCTTGTTACCTACCGAAATTTGATTAACAAGCTGTCGATTGTGGATCAGAAGCTGTCCTCAGAAATTCGTCATCTACTCACACTTCAGGATGGTGCTATAAAGAAAGGACTGAATCCAAAGGCAAAATCCACCAAGGCAAAAACCAAAGTCTGTTTCAAATACTTCTGCTGCTGCCTCTGCTGTTACAGATCTTTCTGATGATTCTGATTTTGATGAAGGAGCTCAACTGAAATACCGTAAGGAAACAGAAGACAAGCAAAAGTTGTAGAGGAAGAAAGAAGAAAATAGCACTGAAGAACAGGCTCTTGAAGATCAAAATGCAAAGAGAACCATTACCTATCAGATTGCTAAAAATAGGGGACTTACTCCTAGGAGAAAGAAGATTGATTGCAATCCCAGAGCGAAACACAGGGAGAAGTTCAGAAGAGCCAAAATTCAAAGAAGAATTGTCTCCTTTGACTCCAGAGGTTGGGCCCCAAAGCCTTGGGCAGCCCCGCCCCATGGCCTGGCTGGGCTCAGTCCATCTGGGTCTCCCAGGCTGCATGATTAAGGCAGGAAGAATTGTTGACTGGACTGTTCACGACTGAATGTCTTGTCTTTAGGCAGACCTACTGGCTAAGATCGGAAGTCCGAGAGCTGTAGGCTGGGCGAGGGGGCTCACACCTATAATCCTGGCACTCTGGGAGGCCAAGGCCGGAGGATCACTTGAGCTCAGGAGTTTGAGATCAGCTTGAACAAGAGTGGGACCCCATCTCTAAAAAAAAAAAAAAAAAAGAAAGAAAGAAAGAAAGAAAACAAAAAAGTCAGAGAGCTGGTCTGTATGCCCACGTGACTGACAGGCAAAGGCCTAAGGAAGAGGAAGAGGAGAAACGAAGGGGAGGAATATCAAGGAAAGAGGGAGGAGAGGAGATAACAGTGAGCAACCTGAGGCCACAAAAGAGCTAGATGAAAACGGAGGAGGGTTAAGAAGAGGAGGACGTGGAAGTAACACACCACAGCCACATCACTGAGCATAGCTGTCACCTGGGTGTTCACCTTCGGTATTCATCCGCCCATGCATCTATGCAACACATGTACTGAGTCAAATTAGAATTATTTTGATTGTAAATGACAGAAGCCCAAGTCAAACTAAGTAAGTAAAATAATAATAATAATAATGATAATTTATTGGCTCATATACCTGGGGTAGGTTCTGGGAAAGGTCACAGGCTGAGAGGAAAAACTACCAAAATCAGGCCATCAGCAGCTGGCAC
The DNA here is from genome assembly GCA_004363605.1 of Indri indri. Lineage (NCBI taxonomy): Eukaryota > Metazoa > Chordata > Mammalia > Primates > Indriidae > Indri > Indri indri. The sequence goes on from RJWJ010000244.1 coordinate 257,118, forward strand.
TGAGGCTCCACATCTTCATCACTGTCCCATTAATCCAGATGGTGGGGAAGATGGTGCTGGCTGCCACCACTGCATAAGGTCCTAGCTTAGTGCAGATCAATCCCAAGTTGGTCCTGCTTGGGTCACACACCCACCCCCGTCCCGGGCTGAGGGGCAAGATTCTCTTAATAAAGAAGGAGCATAGGAAAGCCTGCAAGACTCAAAAGCAACCCCAGTTGGCGCAGGGACAGAAACAGGAGTCAGAGCCAGCAGCTCATAGCCCGGCAGGGGAGGCAGAAAAACAAATAACCGTGTTGTCTGGTAAGTGTGGTTAGGAGAGGAACAGGGCTGGGGAACCTGGAGGAGATTGTGACTAACAATGTCAGGGAAGCCTTCACAGAGGAGGGCCAGGTGTCCTTGAAGAATATCCCTTCCCCCACTCTCAATACATGGGTTCACATGGGGTGGACCTCATGCCGAGCTACAGGAGTGGAGACAGCGCCCAGGCCAGGTCAAGGAGAGCCTGCGCTGGGTTTTTTGCTGAAACTATTAGGAAAGAAGTCCTCTCTGTACCTAAGTGGAGAAGCTGGTGGAATCCAAGCCTGCACCTGCAAAAAGGCCAGTAGAGAGGAGAGCAGGGTGGAGGGTGGGGGAGTGAGATTGATTCTTGACGCCATCTTATGATGGCTGAATGTTTCAGTTATGTGACACCTGAATAGACAAATTACCTCTTTTTTGCATGAGCCTACTGAATTGGAGTTTTATAACTTGCAATGGGAGGTCTTGCCTAACATGAGGGTCACTTTGATCTGGCTCTGAAAAGGTGAGCAGACATTTTGCAGGATTCTCTTCAGATATGCAGAAAGAACAGGACATGCCCAGGCAGAGCCACTGTTAGCAAGTTGCAGGTGGCAGCTAGTCTACTGAGACAGCTCCAAACAAGACCCCTCCCTGTGTGTGCGTGCAGCTCCTCCATAGCTACGTCCTCTCCTCTTGAATCTGGATTGGGCTTGTGGCTGCTTTGAGGGAAAGAATACAAGGAGGTAACATTCTTTGCAAGGCCTGTTAGCTTCCGCTTCCTCCCTCTCAGAGCTCTAGGTTGCCATGTAAGAAGTCCTGGCTAATCTGCTGGAGAGAGAGGCTGCACAGAGAGCCTGGAGGACTGCACAGAGAGACTTCATGAGGGGCACTGAGGTGCCAGATGTCTAACACCCAGCCATCACCCGAGGCACAGGCATGAGACCCCAAGCGAGACCAGTAGGACTGTCCAGCTGAGCAGCCGCACCATGAAACATAATAAAATTGTTGTTTATGCTACCAAATTTTTTGTTATGCAACCAGACTTCCCACATTGTGCCAGTCACAAAAAAGCAGCTCCCTCTGGGCAGATGAATTACAGAAAGGCACTCCTTTCTCCAGGTTGGAGCACAGAGGGCCAGGGCACAGCACTCACACGGGGAGGAGAGGCCCAGCTGGATGTCGGTGCTGGCCCCTTGGCCTGGCACACTCTACAGCACAGGCATGCACGACTCCAGCAGCCTAGGGCTGGAGGCCGTGGAGGGTTGCCTACAGTTTGCACTCATTCTTATTAACTGCTGGGCTTTTTGTTGCCCTGCCTTTGTCCAGTATCCTATGGCACTAGAGGCCTGGGCTGTCACTGCTGATGCCGTGGCAAATGGCAGGCAATGACCATCCCAAGGCCATGCTGGGGAGAGGCAAGCACAGAACTCTTGCCCTGGCTAGAACATCTTGATCTTTGAACAGCTTGTCCCTCATCTGTTCTTGCCCTTCCAGCTCTCTCTGTCCTAGGCAACAGCCACTCACTTCTCACACCCCCAGCTCCAGACAGCCTCCAGTGAGTGTATGTGTCTCATTTTATTGCTTATTATTAGTCCCTGGAACCCATTTCTCTCTCATTTCTTCAGGGTTGATCTTCTGGGAAGGAGCCAACAGCTCATGCTAGTTTGCTACATAGGTGGGGGGTAGCTAGTTCTTTTCCTTCCGGCCATACCCTTCAGTGTAATCCCTAGTGGACGTTGACAGTCTGTTGGGTGTTACCCTTGCCCCAAGACTGTGAACTTACTCAGGGCAGGGTGGGGTGTGATCCATTCCGCGCCCTGACTACCAGTCAACTAATATTTCCTGATGTCAGCGTCAGGAATCAGCCCAGTCATTTCTCTGCTCATCTTCAGTCACCACTGTTTGTCCTGAATAGAACATCTTGGTATTTATTGTTTTCGTTTTTTCTCCCAATGACAAAATTGGGAAGAACATCTTGATCTTTGAACACCGTGTCCGTTACTCAGGCTAGGACCCCCCCACCAAAATTGTCCATAAATTTACTGGGCTGAATTACCATTAAGGGACTGAAATGGGCCATTAACTTATTTTTTTCTGTGTAACTGAGGCATGAAGAATTATCTGACTGTTCACGATTGAATGTTTTGTCTTTTTTTTTTTTTTTGAGGCAGAGTCTCAACTCTGTTGCCCAGGCTAGAGTGCAGTGGTGTCATCACAGCTCACAGCAACCTCAAACTCCTGGGCTCAAGTGATCCTCCTGCCTCGGCCTCCCCAGTCGCTGGGACTACAGGTGCGCGCCACCGCGCCCGGCCTGGACACCCCGTCTCTAGGCGGCTCAAGATACCAGCCAAGGGCAAAAGTGAGAGCTGGCCCGTGTGTCCAGGTGACTGGCAGAAGAAGGCCTGAGGAAAGAGAAGAGGAGAAACGAAGGCGAGGAAGATCAAGGAAAGAGGAGATAACAGGGAGCAGCCCCCGCAAAAAAAGAGCTACATGAAAATGGAGGAGGGCCAAGAAGAGGAGAAAATAGAAGCGCCCAGGTAGGCAAGGAGCGGGGAGAGCGGGAAGCGGGGGTGGGGGCGGGCAGGACGGCGGGAGGCGGACCTGGGAGCGCGCCGGGCGGTCTCACCGCTCCCCAGCGTGGGGGTGAGAGGGCGGGGCCTGGGCTCCCCCGCCGGACGCCGGATGGTCGCGCCCGGCGGCGGCGGCCAATGGGCGGCCCGGATGTTGGAGCGGCGGCGGCGGTCGGGGCGCTCGCTGGCTGGGGGACGGCGGCCGCCGCCATGATGCTTGTTTGCTTTCAATGAAAACGAAGGGGGCGCGGAGGAGGAGGCGTCGGCGTCGGTGGCGGCGGCGGCGGCGGCGCGGGGGCGAAGGCGGCGGCGGGCGCACAGAGGAGGGCGAGGCTGGAGGCCGAGAGGGCGGGAGGGCGTAGCGGCAGCCCGTCAAGGCGGCTGAGGCGGGCGGCTGAAGCGGTGGCGCTCGGAGGGGGAACAAAGAGCGGCGGCTGAGGCGCTGCAGCAGCGGGCGGGACTGGTATGGTGGTTCCACAGGGCAGACCCCGCTGCACTCACAGGGAGGAGGCGGCGGCAGCGGCGGAGGAAGGCGGCGCACCCCGAGAGGTGAGCGAGACAGACCCGAGGCCCGGCCGGGGCTCCGCTCCCCGCCCTGGCTGCGCACGGACTCCCGGTCGGTCGTGTCCCCGGGACCGGGCGCGCCGGGCTCGGTCGCGGGCAACTTTAGCTTTGTGGGTGGCTGTCCCGCTGCTTGGCGGAGCTGGCGGCTGTCGGGGGCCGCCGTCGACGCGCCGCGGTCGCGGTCCCCGGGCCGCGCCCCTGCGCCCAGGCGGGGGCTGGGGCGCTGATTGACGGCGGCGGCGGCGCGCAGGGCGGGGGCTGGCGCCTGGGCTCTCGGACCCGGCCCTGCGCCCCGAGGTGGGGTCGGTGTCCCGGGACTCGCGGCAAGGGTGGTGGCAACTTTCGAGGAGCGGCTTAGTGGGGTTGCGCGCTGTGGAGTGTGGAGCTTCACTTGCCGTGGTCGCAGTTGCCACCAAGCGGAAAATGTTTACTCTTTGCCCCCAGACGTATCTAAAATTCTTTGTAACGCAGAATTTTGGGGCGGAGGGCCGGATGGATTACATGATTAAAGCAGCACTTAGCACCAGATGAAGAGATTTATAGTATTGCAGAGGACTCGGAGAAAGTACCAATTTCTTGAAGCAGTTTTCTCCAGTAACCCGAATCACCTCTCTCATTTTTATGTTTCAACACCAGTCTTTATTTTCTTTGGAAACTTATTTTTCCTTTAAATCTTTTTCTCCTCCACCTCCTCCAAAGAGCCTGCTAACCAACACCTGTGACTTTATTTTCTTTAACTTTCATTGCAAATGACAACATTGTGATTGGTCCTCTTGCTTGACCTTTTTGATTTGTGTTGTTCTGTTCAGCTGATGTTGTTTAAATGACCTTGAATTTGAGCCCCCTATACTTAACCTGTTTTCCATGTGGCTTGTCTCCTTATTGCTACTGCTGAATCTTCTTGCCTACTTGTCTCTGAGAATTTAACTTTGGAGAGGAAGACAGTGAATATGAATAAGTGAAAAGTAAGGTGGCGTGTAATGGCACTTTGTATGTTTCACAGTCCGCTAGGATTTACCACTCCAAAACAGTTTCATAGGCTGTGGAGCTCATGTGGCCTTTGATCAAAAGGTTTTGAAGGCTTTTTTTGGGTAATTGCTCTTAAGACAGTTATTTAAGTTGGCGGTAAACCCGGGCTTTAGAATGTGATGACTTTTAGAATAAAATTTAGAGAAATTGCTTTGTATCTTAAGACCAGTGATCTACTCCAGTCATCTTGCTTTAATCAAAGTATTTGCACAGATGCTGATGAGGAAACTGAGACTTTTCTAGGTGGAAGTGGCTTGCCCAAGATACTACGGTTGTGAGGGAGAGGACCAGGTTTCACATGCATGTGATGAGAGTGTGATGTAATTGCTAGAGATTTGTTCTTTGGGAGTGTAGGGGATGTTTTAATAGTTAGAAGTTATTTGAGGTAGTTGAGTCTGGTCACTGCTCCGTAGGTGAACAGGATGCTTAATGAAATTGTCAAAAAGCATATATGACAGAAGTCATACATTTTCTTGTGAGACTCTGAAGATTTTCTCTGAAAGTCAATTCTTACATAATTTTGAAAGTGTCTTGATCAATGGTGATGTAGCCAAGAGGCTCCTTTTGAACGCCTATCCAATTCGTAGGTATTTTTAGGTTTCTTAAGTCTTGTTGGTAAAGTAAAACTACAATTATTGGGAAATTTAAGGCTTTTTTTTTTTTTTCTTTTTTAAGAGATGAAGTTGGTTTATAGAACTTGGTCCTGACAACAAATATGGAAGGGCATTGTGGAAATTTGCCCGCTGTACTTGTAATTTATAACTTTGTATTTTGGTTAATGTGTACACATCCTACTATACCTATGTATTAGCTTACTTTTTAAAGCGTAACCTTTATCATATCAAAGTGCAGCAGAAAAGGATAATATATATATGGCATGCTGGAATAAATGGTTAAAGCTGCTCATAGCTGTAGCCTTTGGGCCATGAGAGGTGAAGGGTCAATATCTCCAGCACATTGACAACCTGTTCTCATATGCAAGGTCCATTGGTTTGGGAAGCTCCACTTTAAAACATTTATCACTTTGGAAAAGTCCTAATAGTTCATCTAAGAATGTATATTTTATTGGAGAAAAGACTTGAATTTGCGGATATACAATGCTTATATACACTTTCGTTGTGATTGGAACTTAATGTATTATCTAGAAAAGTTCCATTTTTGGGGGGGGGTGGATAGAGTCTCGCTCTGTTGCATGGGCTGGAGTGCTGTGGCATCAGCCCAGCTCACAGCAACCTCATACTCCTGGGCTCAAGCGATCCTCCTGCTGTAGCCCCCCAAGTAGCTGGGACTACAGGTGCGCGCCACCATGCCTGGCTAGAAAAGTTCCAATTTTAATTTTCAAATCCCCTAGCTTCTACACAATCTTTTACTGATGTACTTTTTTCTTTAACTTTACCCACTGCTCACTTTAGGAAGGTAGCCTAAATGTGATTAATAAAACAGTATACGTGAATGAGGTTAAGAAATGCTGAATAAATTAAAATGTAGACATATTGTGTGCATAGCCTGTGTGCATTAGAGTACAGTGGGATGCACCATATTTAGGTATTTGAACAATCCCTAATTTGAGTAATTAATGAGAGGAAGAAGGGTTATTTGGATCCAAGATGAGGACTCATTTGGGCTGCCTTTACCCTTCTCTGGGCTTTACCTCTCTCTCGTTCACTGATATTTTCTTGATAAGTTACATGTCAGGGAACAGCATATGCTGGCCACAGTGTTGAACACTGAGAATTCAAAGACAGTACTCAGTTTCTGCCTTCTTGTTGTGTATATGCTTAATAGATGCACAGAGCACTATGGGAGAACAGAACAGAGAATGATTAAACTTGTGGAGGTTGTGGGAGCAATTTGCAGAAAATAACACTGAATTAGGAGTTTGCCAAACTCAGGAGAGGGGGTCATTTCAAACAGAAGGAGCAGTAGGTGTACTGAGGTGTCAAGTGTTGGGGGAAGGCCAATGGTGAGGTGTTACTGGAACAGTGGGAGTGACTTGAGATGAGCCTGCAAAGGTGTGTCCGGTCTAGATTTTGAAGGCCCATGCTTGCTAAGCTAAAAGTGAAGTTTATACCTGTATCTTATAGCAAAAGACGGAGCAGAAATATTTTTAGCAGGGGAGCAAGGTGATTTAGAGATCACTTTGGCATCGGTGTGAAGAACAGAGTGGAGGCCCTAGAAATAGTATACAAATAAAGTCACATTTGAAATAGTATAGAGTTAGTGACTCTGAATATATTTTTAACTTGGATATGGTCTTTCTTGTGTTTGCGGTCACTTTTGTTGTGGGCTTGAGGGCTCTACCTAATACCTCTGTAATACAGGGTCACTTAAAATCAAAATGTCTTATGTTTTGGACTGGGTGCGGTGGCTCACGCCTGTAATCCCAGCACTCTGGGAGGCCGAGGTGGGAGAATCATTTGAGCTCAGGAGTTCGAGACCAGCCAGAGCAAGAATGAGACCCTGTCTCTACTAAAAAAATAGGAAGAAATTAGATGAACTAAAAATACATAGAAAAAATTAGCCAGGCATGGTGGCGCCTGCCTGTAGTCCCAGCTAATGGGGAGGCTGAGGCAGGAGGATCGCTTGAGCCTAGGAGTTTGAGGTTGCTGTGAACTAGGCTGATGCCACGGCACTCTAGCCCAGGCAACAGAGTGAGACTCTGTCTAAAAAAAAAAAAAAAAAAAAAAAAGTCTATGTTTTGGAAGAGGTTAAAAGCAAACAAAACAGTGAAAGCCATAAAATGGTACACATGAAAATAAAAGTTTAGGTGTTGAGAACTTGTCTTTGGAGTTAGGCTTAGGCAGACTGTAGAGCTTAAGCTGGAAAAATAAACCATATAACCAGAAGCCACCAAGCTTAAAAGTTATCAGTATCCTGATGGCCTGCTAGGATGTGGGCCTGTAAACATTTTGTGAAATTTTGGGGCAAGGCAGAGTTTTCTCTCCAGTAAATTATTGGGATCTGAATATTGAAACTTTTCTAAAGTCTAAGACCTCCTCATACAGCTGTTAAATTATACAGTCATTTCTGTGGTAAAGCAACATACAGATTCCTGAAAATCACTGTACTATGTAGAATTGTACGGTAGAAATGACAGGCCTTAGGGGAAAAATGGGATTGGGGTACCTCATTTAAAAGCTTTGTTAGCGACACATTAAAAAAAGAGCCAGGTAATTATGTTAGGACTTGTTAAATGGTTAAAAATATAAATACTACAATAAAAATGGTATTACTTTGAAAAAGACCTGGTTTGCTTGTGGAAATGGACATCAGAAGGATTGCAGCTTGTGAATTACTGTGACGTGGTGAAAGGAGAGATACCTGGAATCAGGTGGAAACTTGTAACAGCAGAAGTGAATGGGTGTGGCTCATGACACACAAGGTCCACTGACTTAGCTGGTAGGTTTTGAAGTGTATACTTGGTACATTTCCACATAGCTCAGTTCAGCTGGGTGTAGTTTCTACCTTCATCTATCGCATTTTGCAGACAAAATGGCACACAAGTAAATGGGAAATTTGCATTATACTCAATTGTTCCCTAATATGTGTATCAGTCATGTTGGAACAAATTCACATTTTCAAAACAAGTGTTATAGCAGAACTGATTATATTTGAATACAGCATTTTAAAATAGTATTAAAACTCAGTTCCAAAAATACTTGTTGAACAACTCATGTGTCAGGCACCATTGCTCCCCTGTGGGGCTTACGGTCTTTTTTCCCAGGTGGGTTTATAGTGGTGTAGAGAGAAACAAATGAACCAATAAAACGCTCATCAGGTTACATAGTGATTAGAAATACCGAAGGCATTTTGGGCATGCTAAGGAAGGAGCACCTCATTCTGCTTGAGAAACCTAAGGGAGTCATCTCAGAGGTCTTTAAGCTGAGTTTTAAAGGATGCACAGGGATTCATTGGGTTGAGTAGGACATTTCAGGGAGAAAGAACAGCGTGTCCAAAGTCAAGTTATATACAACTTGGGCTTTGAGGCACAGGATGCAAGGGTGAGAGGGACAGGAAGAGTGGTCAGAAACAGCTTGTGAACAGTCTTATTAGGCTTTTTTCCTAAAGTGTTGGGACTTCCACCAATGTGGTGGGGATCCATTGAGAGTTTATTTAGGTGGATGGGATGGGCAGATGGTTGGTGTGATACGCTTTTCCAGGAAGCATACAGTAAAAATGAGGATACTAGCTTAAAGGAGTCAAGATACTGGGCTCAGAGGGTTCAGTTAAATCCTTGTGAGGGCCTCAAGGACATCAGCATAGGAGATAGAAAAGCATAGAATATAACATTGAAAGGTACCAGAATTTGGGACAGAGAAGCAATGAGCTATAGAAATAGGAAAGAATTAAGTGTGATTCAGTTCTTTAGCTTGGGGAACTGTTGGTTTGATTTAAGTTGGGAAATAGAGGAAGAAGAGCAGATTGGGCAAGGAAAGTGGAACAGTTTGATTTTTTATTCTGTTATGGTCAACATACCTCTTAGATGTTTAGGTGGACATGTCTAATGAGTAGGTATCTGGACCAGAGAGTTGAGGGTGATTTGATAGATTTGGTAACTGTATAGTTGGCATTGGAGGTTAGGAGAGCACTCAGTGTATGAACAAATGTTTTTTACCTTTTTGGCAGAGTTAAGATCCACATTTCAGAATTGGTTGAGAATTATGGGCACTGCTGAAGAGAGTGGAAATGTGACACTTACTCATGGACCAGGTCCATAGGATAGGAAGGGGAGAGAGAGGACCAAGGGAGCCCTAGGGAACAGCCAACATTTCCTTTTGAACAGGATTGAAGTAAAGTAGTTAAGGAGATAGTAACAGTACAGATGACAAGAGAAGTAAGAGTGCCAAGAAAGAGGGGTTTTTTAGTGGTGATCAGTGGTGCCCAGATTTAGGGTAGGATGAGGAGGTCTGAAAATGGGTCAGTAGGATTTGGTGGGTAGGTGAATATAAGCAGAGCAACTTTTTATGACACTGGGGAAGTAGAAGTCATGTTGTAGATTGGGCTTGGGAGCAAATGGGAGGTTAGGAAAGAAATTTCTGATATATATTACGTGTGTATTTTTCAAACTTTTTATATTGGCTGAAATGATTGCGTTTTGGTCACATAAAATTATTTGAAATTATTTTCATAAAATTATTTGAAATTTTATGTAATTTGAAAAACAGTAAAGAAAATTCTTCCTCATTAAAGGTGGAGATTATCTGATGTAAAATCATAATATTATAACTTTCAGTTACTAAAAGAATAAGATTTGCTTTCATACCCTTTGTGCTAGGTTTATATTTAGGCTGTTCTCCATAGCCCAAAGTTCAGTTAAATATTTGATGCAGTTTTAAATGTAGAATAGTAGCAAGGGGGGAATTGTTAGACACAGTCATTTTCTTTCAAAATTATTTGCTACAAACATGTAGAAATGTAACAAAACAGAAATTAGGCAGTGGCTCTTCATATCCAAAAAGAGTGTTACCAATGATTCTTTTAGGTACATTGAGTGGTTGTGTGTCATTTTACAAGGTGGATTTTGATTATGAGGAGATAGATATATTAGGACCAGACAGAAATGAAGATACGACTTATTAAAATGAAATAAAAAATTTTATTTGTTCTCAGCTTTTTGGGAGGTGAATTTTTTTCTTCCATGAGATCGTGTATAGTAAGTAACCACCACATCATAAAGCAGTGTCTAATGAAGCTAACTGCCATGTTTAGACCAGTGGTTTCTTTCGTTAATTTTAATCTAAAATTACTGAGAATGAAAACTTGTTTATTTAGGACTAAAGAATTGTCATTTGGTTTCTAGTTTTATGGAAACTACTGAAACTCTTATCTATAAAATGAAGGTACCCTGGGCGTTGCTATGGGAATTGGGATAATACAGGTAAATTATTGCATAGTAGTTGAAAGAAGCACAGACTTGAATCAGACTTCGGTTATTAATAAAATAACTGTTGTGACATTTAGTATCTCTATGGCCTCAGGCAAGTTACTTATTCTCTGAACCTTCCTTTCTTTATGTATGGAGTAAGGAGGATAATAGTATCTACTTACAAGAATATTGAGAGTTAAATGAGATAATGCATGCAAAGTGCCTGATAGGCCTGGCAGATAGAATGAATGCTCAAAAAACGTTGGCTGTTATATGCCTGGTGCAGTGCACGGCAGACAGGTGCTCAGCACGTTCTTTCCATGACCCCCGTCTGTTTGACGTTAGCTCTTATTTTGGCGCAGTGGGTCACTAAGATTAAGTTTATACAGTTCATCCTTTAAGTTTGTCCCCTTGCTGCTTATCCCAGGCTGACTAGAATCAGTATTCTCAGTTCTCTTGGATACTAAGGTCCTTTCTGTCTGTTTTCTCTAGATTTTGCCTTCAAGAGTAGAAGCCTAGGTGGTAGTTTTTCTTACTCCAAGTAGGATAGTCACTGCTTCTGTGGCTGCTTTTGCGCTCTTATGTTTGCTTTTTTACTGTCACAGCTTCTCCTCTTGAGTCATACAAGCATCCCCTGAGTACTTACTATGTGCCAGGTTCTGAAGTTACAGAAATATTTTAAGTATAAGTGCAAGGACCCCGTATGATAGAAGGTGAGTGAGATATGAAAAAAAAAATTAAGATGGGATTAATGAATACAACAGTTGACGTTTTTCAAGCTTTAGAATAACTCAGAGTGGGCAACAGTAAACTCCTATGTTTGGGAGGGATAGGGAAGAAGGCCTTTTTGAAGTTGTATATCTGAGTTGGCATTTAAGGAAAAAATGGTATTGAATGCTAATGAGGTGACGGGCACTGTGCTTTATATGTGTTGTCTCATTTAATCCTCACACCAAAATTGTGAGGTAGATTGCACCATTTCATAGATGAGGAAACTTAAGCCTTAAAGAGGAATGTAACCCATTGCCAGCCAGGACTTGATATAGGTCTGTCTGACTCCGGTTTGTGTTCTTATTGACACTGTGCTCTACTTCTCCCTCTTTCCTCTGAACACTCTTTCATGGTATTGTGACTGGAAGGATGACTAGGGGCCTTTTGGTGTCTGGGGCATTTCAGGCAGAAGCAGTGACATATGCAGGCAGGGAGGTTGTGAGAGGTGAGTGGAAATTAGTGAGATCCATGGTGATACTAGAGAGGTACACAGAGGCAGGTCATAAACCCATCTTACTTGTTTTGTAAATGAGCCTGGGTTTCTTCCGTTTCCTTAGTTCAGTACATATTTGAGCCTTTTTATGTCGGGTTCAGTGCCGATTCCAAGGGTACTAAGAAGAACAAGATGTAGTTTTAGGACCATGAAGTAAGTGCTTGTGTTTTGGGGATAGTCACTTTGGACAGTGTCTAGGGTGGATTAAGAGAAGAGTAGTGAAAGAAAGAACATGGATCTGAGACTGCTGGAATAGCTGTGGGAATTGAGTCAGGGTGGATAAGAGATTTAGGAGGTAAAATGGGCTAGAGTTGGAGACTGAATGTGAAGGCTGGGATTAGATGGGAAAGAATCAAGGAAAATATTCATATTTTTGGCTTGGAAAACTGGGCGGGGATCATGGGAAGGAGGGCAGGTTTGAAAACCAAGACGATAATTTTGTTTTTTAATAAGTTCTTTTTAATACCTTATTTTTTTTGCTAGCTTTTCTTTCTTTCTTGTTTTTTGGTTTTTTTTTTTGGAGATGGGGTCTCGCCATATTGCTCAGGCAGGTCCTGGCTCAAGCGATCGTCCCACCTCAGTGTCCTTAGTAGCAGGGATTACAGGCATGCACCATTGTTCCTGGCTCACTAGCTGCTTTTTATTCTGTCTCCCGTCTGTGCAATTCAAATACTTTGCTCTGAGAGATTATCGTGGGTTGTAAGAAACCTTCCATAGTATCATCAGCTATTATTGTAATAGTAGTCGTCTCAAAATTTACAGTTAGGATTTAAGTTTTGCTTTTTAGACAAGAGTAGTCTTCTTTTGCAGAGGTTTTTTGTTATTTTGTTTTTGTTTCCCACAAGGACACAAGTGAAAGACATTTGCCACTAAGAACAGCTCCTGAATGAGGTTTATCATCTGTAAACTTTTTTTTGGAGACGGGGTCTTGCTGTTTTGCCTAGGCTGGCGTGCAGTGGATCTTTACAGGTGTGATCATAGTGCTGTAGACTCAAGATTCCTGGGTTCAAGCACTTCTTCTGCCTCTGCCTCCTGAGTAGCTGTGACTGCAGGTGCATGCCACCGTGCCCAACTCTAATTTGTCAACTTTCAGTTGTCTAATATGTGGTGGAAACCTGGCTGGAAAGAGAAGGAAACAAATGTGATGACATTGAGAGGCAGGACGCTTTGGGTTTACAGCGAGAGTACAAGTACCTTAACTGAACTGAGGCTATGCAAAAGGCATAGGACTGTAGTCCAAGGGAGCCAACCGGTTCTGTTTACACTAGGATCACACCATATTTTTAATTTGTGGAATCCAACTAATACACTTGGCAGAAACAGAAGTTTGTTTTTTTAAGAGATGGGGTCTTGTTCTGTTGCCCAGGCTGGAGTATAGTGGTGCAATCATATCTCACTATAACTTTGAACTCCTGAGCTCAAGTGATCTTTCCAACTTAGCCTCCCAAAGTGCTGGGATTATAGGTGTGAGGCACCGTGCCTGGCCCAGAAGGTGAATATTTTAAAGAGTGATAGGCTTGCCATCTCAGCCGTAATTTTAATTTAAAATTCCAGAATATTTCTATTAATTATTGTGTTTATGTGATATTTCAAATGTCTTATAGGATTGGTAGAGACAGAATATAGTAAATTAGTGTTCGTTATCTAAAATTGTTTTAATGTATCTGTGAGTGAATTGTCATTTGGATAGTATTCAAAGAGGAAGTAATTTGGGCAGGGGGTGGCTTTAGTGCCTTGGCTTTTTTTAATATTGGAAAATAGGGAGGTTTTTTTGGGTATACGTAATTCGATTTCCTTTCTTTGTATATTTCTTTGTCCATTTTAAAATATCACCATTTTCCTACTTCCCTTTTCACCAAAAGCATGGCTTGGAACTTATTTCTGTAAATCTATTTTGAAGTTCGTAGACTTCTTCATTAAGTTTTCTTCTCACTTTGAGGTATAAAAATAATGAGCTGTAATAAAGACATAGGATTATTGGAAACATGAGTTACATTGTATTTTAGTTTACTCCTGAAAGCTGTGGATTTCAGAATGGTCTTTGAGGAACATTCAACGAACCTCAATATTGTTTTGCCTAATCTTGCTTTGTTCAAGGCATTGATGGCTCTAGCGTTAGGAGAAAACTGCTTGCGAGCAGATCCATTATGGGGTGGGTAGGAGAGGGATAATATTTGGGCTTAATCTTGAAGTATGGGTAGAATTTCAATGGGAAAATGACGTAACTAATGGCTCGGAGATAGGGCAGTGCGGAGCATATATGAAGGATGGCAGTTTGTCTGGTATTTGCATCAAAAAGTACAGAGAAGTATTGGGACAAAAGTCCGAAAGGTAGGATATGTTGAGTTCTTAACTGTGGAGTTTGAGTTTATTTTCTAAGCGGTAGAGATCTTAAGGGGAGAAAAGAGGATGACATCATTTTAAAGCTGGTATACTTTGCAATTTTATAGTCAGAAGTCTGCTCTACAAAGGATGGCTCTTTTTACTGAGTTTTGCAGTAGAATTAGAACTTGGCTTTAGGAAGAGTAATTTGAGGGTGGTAAATAGGGTAGTTGTAATCTTAAAAGCAGAAGTACCAAATAAGAGGCCATTTTCATAGCTGAAAAAATGTGAAATAAAGTCCTAAATTAGAGTGGTGGCAGCGAAAATAAGAAAGGATTGTGGTGTGATTGCGTGGTTGTGAGGTTTTTGTTTGCTCCCTAATAGTTTAAACGGTAAGGGTATGTATTTCTTATTTATTCTTTATTCATAGCATTTGTCAGTGCTTGACACATACAGTAGAAGGTGCTCAGTAAATATTAATATTTGTTGAATGAATGATTCTGTAAAGAAAGCTCCCTTAAAGCATGGTTCTGCTTATCAAATTGCTTTTGGATTTTTTTTTTAATGAAAACCTGATTTTGGGTCCTGAAGGAAAGATAGACCAGTTAGTTCATTAGTGTAAGATGCTGGGTATCCCATTACATAAGACACTGGGAGATACAGAATGGGGGTGTGGGGGGTAATGGATGCTACAGTAAACACGTGTGCAGAGCAGGGGGTACCGAACCTCTGTCTTCCTTGGAAAGGGTGTGTAGAGGCTGTAACATGTCATGTTAGTTCCTGCAAAACGTGAGTAGGAGTTTAGGGTGAAGGTTGTCTTTGGTAAAAGGATTAGCACGTATTGAAAGACTATGTCTTAGAAGTAGATTTACTCTAATTTAGGGCTTTATAAGGTGGCATCTGTGGAAGTGGCTGAAGATGAGTGAGGAAATAGTTAGCTAAGTCCAGTTTGTAAAGGACTTTGAGCTTTGGATTTTATCTAGGCAGCCAGGAAAGGCCATCTTAGGGTTTTTCCAGGAGAGTGGCCTACAGAGGCGCCAGTCAGGAAGCTAATCTGCGGCACCGCAGAGGGGGTTGTGTGACACTTGATGTTGAGAGATGAGGAGAGTGTATGTTAACTTCAATAGCAGTGACAATGGAGGAGACAGGTTAAGAAATCCTGAGGAGGTAAAAATCAGTAGAATTTAGTGAAAAATTAGATAAAACTTAGTGAACAATCGTATTGGAAGAAATTGGCACCGAGATTAGTATCACTACTTTCAGATGTGCCCCAACTTGCAGTAGTGAGAGGAGCCTAATCAACCTAAGAAAAGAGTCTTTCTGTAATTGAGTTTATTTCTTCCTGCTTCTCTCCCTTCTTTCCTTTGCCTCTCTTCTTTTTTTCTTCATGATTGGGAAAGAAGTAAAACACAAAGAATGGAAAAGGAGAAAGTAAGGAGCATGTAAAAGAAAAGAGATGTTAAGTTCAGCAGTTGATGTTGTCAGTTGAGATTGGCTGTAACTCAGTGTAGTTTCCCTTGAAGAAAATCTGGCCAACTGCAATGAATTGTTTACCTTCAGAGAGCATTTGAACAAAAATCACATTTTTGTACATGGCCAAAATAACATTATTACCTAGTTTTTTTTTGTTGTTTTTTTTTTTTTTTCCGAGACATTGTCTTGCTCTGTCCCCTGGGCTAGAGTGCCGTGGTGTCAGCCTAGCTCACAGCAACCTCAGACTCCTGGGCTCAAGCGATCCTGTCTCAGCAACCAAAGTAGCTGGGACTACAGGCGTGTGCCACCATGCCCAGCTAATTTTTTCTGTTGTTAGTAGGGACTGGGTCTCACTCTTGTTCACGCTGGTCTTGAACTCCTGATCTGAAGTGATCCTCCCACTGTGCTAATATTACAGGTGTGAACCACCATGCCTGGCCAGATGTCTTTTTTTTTTTTTTTTCCCCAGGGATACGGAAAGTAACATCCACAGAATAGCGTAACTATTTTTTTTAACTTTTTGCTTACTTTGGAGAGGGTTTCAAGCCTTCACATTGTAGCTAATTAGAAAAACAAACTTTTCTCCATGGCAACAGTGTATCACTGGATAAGGGGGGGGGTAAGAAAATATGCTGACTATCGTCCTTTGGCCTGTCTGAATCCACCCTTCTCCCTTTTTTGCCCTGGGAGGCTGTCACATCGATGGCAGCTTTCTTGCTGTAGGGCCCCCAATGCAAGGAGGGGGTCAGAAAGTGGGAGAAGAGTGAGGTGGGCCCACACCTTTGTTAATACTCCTGGTTTGTGGGTGCCACCTATTTCCTGCTGGCACCCCAACTGGTAAACAACTTCCTTTGAAGGTTTGTGTATTTTCTTTTCTTTTTTTTTTTTTTAAATCTTATTTAATATTTTTTCTCCACTGTAAACATGTAAGAATCTGAAATATAAAAACCCCCGTCAATTAAAAACTCTTGGTATTCAGATAATAGGCTAAGATAATGATTGTTGTCATGGTAGATTGATTATTTTAGTGTACTTTAGTATTATTTGAGAGTGTTGGAAGCTGAAGTTCTCTTTTCCTTCTTGACTTTGAAAGCTCTTCTCAGCCATTGGTTGCCTCAACACACTTGTTAGATTCCTTAACATTTTAATCCCAAATCATCAAGTTGTTCCAGCAAGTTGTTCCATATTCATTCTTTTTCCTCTTGTATCCCATGGTATACTTCTCTGTGTCCTCAGAGAGACTTGATATCCTAGTTGGATAAACTAAGCTGTAGATAGGGTATAAATTGAGTTCAGTAGGGAAATATCCATGTGGTCCCAGATGTCTTTTTTATAGAATGTCTTTTTTTCTTTTGGGTAAATACCCAGTAGTGGAATTGCTGGATCAAATGGTAGTTCTACTTTGAGTTCTTTGAGGTATCCATAGTAATTTCTATAGAAGTTGTACTAGTTTGCAGTCCCAGCAACATTGTAAGAGTGTTCCCATCTCTCCCCATCCATGCCAACACTTGTCGTTTGGGGACTTTTTGATAAAAGCCATTCTCACTGGAGTTAAATGATACTTCATTGTGGCATTGACTTATATTTCCCTGATGATTAGAAATGTTGAGCATTTTTCATGTGTTTATTGGCTATTTGTCTTCTGTTGAAAAGGTTTTGTTCATGTCCTTTGCCCACTTTTTAATGGGGTTGTTTGATTTTTTTTCTTGTTGATTTTCCTGAGTTCTGTATAGATTCTAGTTATCAGACCTTTATCGGGTGTGTAGCATGTGAATATTTTCTCCCATTCTGTAGGTTATCTGTTTGCTCTGATAATAGTTTCCTTGGCTGTGCAGAAGTTGCTTAATTGGATCAGGTCCCATTTATTTATTTTTGTTGATGCTGTGATTGCCTTTGGAGTCTTCTTCATAAGTTCTTTGCCTAGGCTGATGTCTATGAGAGTTTTTCCATTTTCTTCTAGAATTCTTATGATTTCATGCCTTAGGTTTAAGTCTGTTATCCTTTGTGAGTTGATTTTTGTGAGGGGTGAGAGGTGTGGATCATGTTTCAGTCTTCTACATGTTTCTATCCAATTTCCCCTGTACCATTTATTCAATAAGTATTCTTTTCCCCAGTGTATGTTTTTGTCTGCTTTGTCAAAGATTAGATGGCTATATGAGGATGGTTTTTATCTGGGTTCTCAGTTCTGTTCCATTGGTCTAAGTCTCTGTTCTTGTGCCAGTACCATGCTGTTTTCGTTACTATGGCCTTGTAGTATAGCTTGAAGTCTGGTAAATTGATGCCTCCCAATTTGTTCTTTTTCCTTAAGGTTGCTTTTGCTATACAGGGTCTTCTCTGGTTCCATACGAAGCGTATAATTATTTTTTCTAGATCTGTGAAAAATGATGTTGGTATTTTAATAGGGATTGTGTTGAATCTGTAGATCACTTTGGGTAGTATGGACAATGTTGATTCCGCTGATCCCTCCCTGTAGGTCTTTCACCTCCTTAGTTAAATCTATTGCCAGGTATTTTATTTTCTTCGTTGTTGCTATTGTGAAAGGTATTGAGTCTTTGATTTGGTTCTCAGTTTGATCATTGTTAGTGTGTATGAATGCTACTGATTTGTGTACATTGATTTTGTAACCTGAGACTTTGCCGAATTTGTTTATCAATTCCAGTAGTCTCATGGCATAATCTTTGGGGTTTTCTAGATATAAGATCATATTGGCAAAGAGCTGTAGTTTGACCTCTTCTGCCCCCATTTGGATGCCCACAATTTCCTTCTCTTGTCTGATTGCTCTGACTAGGACTTCCAGCACTATGTTGAATAGAAGTGATAGAGGGCAACCTTGTGTGGTTCCAATTCTAAGTGGGAGTGCTTTCAGTTTTTCCCTGTTCAGTATGATGTTGCCTGTGGGTTTGTTGTATGTGGCTTTTATCATTTTGAGGTAAGTCCTGTCTATGACTATTTTGTTAAATGTTATTATCATAAAAGGGTGGTGAATTCGGTTGAATGCTTTTTCTGCATCTATTGAGAGGATCATATGGTCTTTGTTTTTACTTGTATTTATGTGATGAATTACATTTATAGATTTGCTTATGTTGAACCATCTCAGGGATGAAGCCCACTTGGTCATGATGGATTATTTATTTGATAAGCACCTGATTTTGATTTGCTAGGATTTTATTAATAATTTTTACATCTATATTCATAGGGGATATTGGTCTATAGTTTTTTTTTGTTGTTGAGTCCTTTTCTGGTTTTGGTATCAGGGTGATGTTGGCTTCATAAAACGTATTGGGGAGGATTCCTTCCTTCTTGATATTGTGGAATAATTTCTGCAGGATGGGCACTAGTTCTTCTCTGTAGGTCTGGTAAAATTCAGGTGTGAAACCATCCGGTCCGGGACTTTTTATTTTTTTTTAGGAAGCTTTCTTAATTGCCGTTTCAATTTTGGTACTTGATATTGGTCTGTTCAGGAATTCTGATTGTTCCTGATTGAGCTTAGGGAGGTTGTGTGTTTCTAAGAATTCGTCCATTTCCTTCATGTTTTCAAGTTTATGTTCCTAGAGACTTACAGTGATTTTTATTGCTGGTTTGTGGGTCCAGTGTAGGGACTAGTCATTGCATCTGGTTATGTCCCGTCATTCTCTTCAAATCTAGGCAGAAGACCAATTGACCTGCAGAAAGTCCCCACATTCTCATTTAGTCCGATTGCTTCTTTGTTGTCATCTGGCCAGTTCCTCTAGTTTTTTTAATCAAAGTGTAAACATTGGTGATATGTGTTTCATACTCCATCACATTAAGAGGTCCAATATCTGATCTGGTTCTCCCACAATTAGTCTTGGTAAGATTGGTGAAGGGGATAACAAGTTCTACCTTATGATCAGAAAGTAATGTGTGGTGGTGTTTTCTTAGCATTTCTGTCAGTGCCAGTGATTCATCTAATGCTTTTAACCTGGCTCATAATCCTTGCCTGAATATGGTTGATTAGGAATTATAAAATGATGTTGCTTTTAAAAAAATTCTTTCATACTTCATTTATTACCTATCGTTCTTTTGTAAAGTAGGGCTTTCCTTCAGCTGGGGCTGTTTGATTACTCTGAATACAATGCCTACTGAAGGGAAAACGACTTAAATTTTTCTCTTTAGTTACCGATTTTCATAGTTTATTAGCTGCCTCAGATGGTGGCTGGCTTGCAGGCTGTGTGTGCTCCAGGCACTCTCCCTCTCTCCTCCATGCTTTGATTACTGTGGTAGTTTCATCTTTTACATCACTGCCAGCTGTCTTTCAGCAGCACAGATAGGATCATGTTATCCCTCTTTTGTTTTGGCTTTCTTTTTTTCAGGTACTCATGGATTTTTATTGATTCATTGTGTTTCATTCCATTATAATTATGATTCTTTTTGCTCAAATTGTCATAACAACGTGGCCCTTCCAGCTGGCTCCTGTATCATGTTGACATGGTGAGCCCATTAGACTTAGCTGTGGGGCACTGAAAGATGTCTTAGGCTCATTTTATACACTTCCTGCCCCAGACTTGTAATTGGCCATTTTACAAAGTGCTTCGCTTTCTTGATTTTCGAGCTCAAAATTGAGGATTCGGGGTGCTATTACTCCACAGGTAGCATTGCTGCTAGAAGACATCAGTGAATAGTTAGAAATAAATTAAAAATCATGAGTTTATGTTAATAGTCTCAAGTTAATTTTAGTATTTTCATTTAATTTCCTCCATTTATAAACGTTCTCTTACCCTGAAAATCTTGGTTCCTAATGTCAACCTGAAATGAACAACCAAAAGACTGACTCTGCAGAACCAAGAATTTATCTGGGAGTAGCAGGGGATCACAGTCAGGGATATTGTGTGCTGTGAGGGATCATAGGCGTATCCAAAGAGGTTGGGGAAAGGGGAAACTTAAAGGGGAAGTCCAAGTAAGCTGTTTTGTAACAAAGGCTACTGGTTACAGGGGCTTATTTGTTACAGGAGTTTGTGTTAGTTTATTGGTAGAGATAGCTATGTCAGGCAATTTTGCAAGCAGCTTATCTGGAATACTTTGATGTTGAGGGAATCATTGGAATAGTGAGGGCTCTTCCTTCATGTCCTCCCAGCTCCACTGTGGGTCTGACGTTAGTGATTCCATTTTGATATTGATAACTTAACACTAACATAAATGTAAGTACTTATTTGCTTAATAATACAATATGAAGTAAATATTTTTTTGTTTCGTTTTTTTGAGACAGAGTCTCACTCTGTTGCCCGGGCTAGAGTGCCGTGGAGTTTGACGGTAACCTCAAACTCTTAGGCTCAAGGCATCCTCCTGTCTCAGCCTCCCAAGTAGCTGGGACTATAGGCTTGTGCCACCACACCCAGCTAATTTTTTCTATTTTTAGTTGCCTGGTTAATTTCTTTCTATTTTTTTTAGTAGAGGCAAGGTCTCACTCTTGCTGAGGCTGGTCTTGAACTCCTGACCTAAAGCGATCCTCCCACCTCCTCCTCCAGAGTGCTAGGATTACAGGCATGAGCCACCATGCCCGGCCTGAAGTAAATAATTCAATATAATTCCACTAGCTTGCTTACTTAGCCTCATTCTTTTCACAGCTGCAAGAATTTCTATAGTATGGCTGTATATGTTTTTATTGGTGGCCATTTTAGATTAACATTTTTTTCTATCATAAACAGTGTTGTAATGAGTACTTATTTAGCAAAAGTACATGCGTGTTTTCTTAGTAATTTTTCGCGTGTGAAAAAGTCCTTTTGTTTGTCCTCACACTTGACCAAGTGTTTGCAGTATTGACTGTTTTTTAGTGGAGGTAAAATTTACATAAAATGAAATGTGTGGATAGGCCTTAAATGTACAATTTGAGTTTCAATAAATGTATATACCCATATATACCACACCCCAATTAAGATATCGAATATTTCCATCACTGCATAGACGCATCCACTGTTGTGATTTTCGTTACTACAAATTCACATACATGGAATCTCTTTTGGGTCTGATTCAGTTAATGTTTGAGCTTCATCAGTATTTGTGTGTGTAGCAGTTCATCAGTTCGTTCTTTTTTATTGATCAGTAGTATTCAATTGTGTGGACATATTAAAATTTGATTGTCTCTTCACTATTGCTGAACATTTGGGTTGTTTTTAGTTTTGGACAATTATGAATAAAGTTGTTAGGAACTTTTATACACTTTTTGTGGATGTGTATTTTTATTTTTTGGAGGTAAATTCTTAAAGGTAGATATGCTGAGTTATAGGGATGGTAATTACTGTCTTGGATATTAATAATTTCTTTGCTTTTCTTCTGTTTTATCATAAAAACATGTTTAATTTTGCCCACTTTGTCTTTCATGCTACTGGGACTATGTTTATGTATTTTCCTGTTAACTTGCCTTTTTGCTTTAACCTTGTTTTAGATATTCTAGCATTCAAATACTTATTTTTTTTCCATTAGGACTCTGCAGTCTCTTTTTATCTCAGTTTGTCTTGTCCCATACTTCTTTATTTGTGGTTTTTGAGTTTTGCACTAATTTCTTTAAGTGTGAGAAGCATTTCTTGTGGGTTTTTTTTTTCCTGTTTCTGTAATATTTCTCTTTTCAAAGTGGATTCTTCATTAGTGTTTTGCTGTGTTTGTGTTAAACTTACTTGTGTTTGACATTGGCCACTCTGTGTCAACTTGCTTTTTATTCAAACATGGTGTGAGTGGATGTGGTATGGTATGAAATATATTTGGGTTTTTTCCTGGATTCTTGTCACAGAGCACCTAAAACCCTTGGAATTTCCCCGTGATAGGAATGTCTTTTGTTATTCATAATAAGCCCCCTTTGAGCAAACCTTAGTTCATACTAATCAGGTGACAGGATGGGAGATAGTCTCAGGATGAGGCTGTTCACCAGAAAGACCCAGTGATTGGAGGGTTGGAAGTTTCAGCCCCACCCTCTGATCTCTGGGGAAGGGGAGGAGGGTTATTAGCGATCATGGCTGTCAAGCTCTATAAAAGCTCTTGAACGACAATATTTGATGAACTTATCAGGAGGCTCTAGGAGGGCGGCGCACCTGGAGCAGGCATGGAAGCTACGCACTCCTTCCGCTGTACCTCGCCCTGTGTGCCTCTTCATTTGGCTCTTCATCTTTGCTTTATAATAATGTCTTTCATAATAAACAGGTGAGCTTACGTGTTTGCCTGAGTTCTGTGAGCCATCCTAGCAAATTAATCCAACTCAAAGAAGGAGTATTGGGAGCCCTGATTTATAGCTGGTTGGTCAGAAGTATAGATGACAACCTAGTACTTGAGATTAGTGTCTGAAGTGGGGAACAGTCTTGTGGGACTGAGCCCTTAATCTGTGAGATCTGACTCTAACTCCAGGTAGAGAGCATCAGGATTGAATTGAATTGTAGGACACTCTGTTGGTTTCTCTGTCCCTGTCTCACTTTAAGAAAAACCAAGAAAGGGAGTGGTCGGCTGCCTAGGCATAAATGATGACTCTGATGAAATGATCACAGGTATAGGGCATGGTTTTCAGATTTCTTAGTTCAGTAGCACTTGTCTGAAGTGTGATCAGACTGTAGACATTGATTCACACTAAACTCAGATGAGATCGGTAAATCAGACCAAGAATTCAAATGATTAATAGGACTAAAATACTATTCTCAGTTGGTCAGAGCAATTTCTTACCATTATTAAATTCTGTTTAGGACAGCTAATGCAGATTAAATGGTTGTTTTGTAAGTATTAATAGTATCTTGTCAGAATAAGGACATTTGGGTTGTCTTATAGGAATGCTGTTATCAAGCTCTAGTAGCCTTACACAGTATTTTGTATTTCCTAGGTTGTTACTGGTATATTAGTGTCATTCAGAGAGGACACTTAACTTTACCACTGTCCTCTAGACAGAATGAACAGTTCTTTAGTGTATAGCTTTGTGTGTTGGACATTGTGTATCAGTCTAAAAACTTCAGTTATTGTATTTCTATACTAAATAAATTGATATGTAAGAGAATAGTTTATCAGTAATACTTAACAAAACCATGTTTTAGATGTGTATTTCTTGTGCAGATTGTCTCACCATTAATATTCTTATTTCAAGCAGCTTTTTAGGATTACTTACCTCCTCCAGTGCTTTGTCAAAGTCCATTTCTGTGTTTGAAGAATAGTTCTACTTCCCATCAGCAGGGAGGCAGCACAGCATAATTAAAGTAACTTTTAATCACACACATTCAAAGCCTGACTCTGCTATTTCCCAGCCTTGTAATACTGGACAGATTGCTGAAACCTGCAGTCTTCAACCCCCAGGCCATGGTGTGGTACTCGGTCCATGGCCTGTTAGGAACTGGGCAGCTCATCACCTCTTGAGCTTCCCCTACATCCCCCAACCCCCAACAAAAAATTGTCTTCCGTGAAACTTAGGAACCGCGCCATGTGTGGCGGTCGGGTGAGTGAAGCTTCATCTGTATTTACAGCCACTCAGCTCAGCTGCTCCCCATCGTTGGCATCACTGCCTGAGCTTCCCCCACCTGTCCATGGAAAAACTGTCTTCCATGGATCCCATCCCTGGTACCAAAAAGGTTGGGGACCTCTGGCTTAAGCCTTTTTGGGCTTTAGTTTTCTGTTGGTGAAATGGAGATAATTCCAACTCTGCAGGAAGAACTAGGAAGAGACTAAATCTAGAGAGATAGGAGGAAAACTAAGAGAAAAGATATTCTGGAAGCCAAGTGAAATAAATGTTTCTAGGAGGGAGCTATCATCTATATCAAACGTTGCTCACAAGACAGGTAAAAAGAGGTTTGAGAAATGACCATTCGAGATAAGAAGGTGAAGTCACTGGGTTTCCTCTTGACGGTTTTTGGTAGAATGTAGAAAACACTAATTTGAATGGGTTTAGCTGGCAAGAGAAGAATAGGAGACAGTGTACACAACTCTTGGGGATTTTTTGCTGCGAAGAGAATGAGGGAAGGGTAGTAGC
This sequence comes from Indri indri, assembly GCA_004363605.1. Taxonomy (NCBI): domain Eukaryota; kingdom Metazoa; phylum Chordata; class Mammalia; order Primates; family Indriidae; genus Indri; species Indri indri. The sequence goes on from RJWJ010000244.1 coordinate 281,432, forward strand.
TGGAGGGAGGAATGGGGTTAAAACTTTTAATTGAGGAAAAAATACCATGTATACGTGTGCTAAGGGTTTTTTGGAAAGATGCAGCAGGGAGGGATAATGTGGTGAGAGAAAGAAGAGACTTGCCGGAGTCACGTGCTTGAACGGACAGAAGGGTGGGAGGGCTCAAGTGCTCAGTGGATTCAGTGCTGAGAGTGCAAGCCGTTGGTCCTTGGCAAGAGCGCGTAGATGGCTCAGGTGGCGGTTCATAGAAAGGGCTCTGGCTTTCTGTTTCACTGGGAGAATAGAAGTAAGATTATCAGCTGAGAGGGAAGATGGAGGAGTAGGTAGGTGTTAGAGGTCCGAAGAGAGAAGTCATGTAGGAGAAAGGGATAGACTAGGAATTTACAGTGTCATTTCTAGGCAGTGTAAAGAGTCCATTTGAGGTGAGTCAGTGCTGACCGACTCACTTTAAATTCACCGAGTCACAGGTTTTTCTCCACCTGTGTTTAACTGCATAGGTATACAGAGTTGGTGGAGTGTTGGTTAAACTAGGGTTATAGTTTATTCGAAAGAATAAGATAAAGTGAGACAGGGACAGGGGCTTTGAGAGAATATGCATGGGAGTGATATTTCATTTTAACTAAATATTTCAGAATGTTATTTATTATATAACAGACAGGGATTAAAAATAAAAAAAATAACCACAACCAAAAGGAACAAAATACTTCTTTAATATTTATCTTCAAATTTCTCTGGTTCTCAAAAGTGTGTTTTTACATTTGATTGGTTCAGATTGGAACCAAATAAGGTCAGTATGTTGCATTTAATTGCTCTGTCTCTTAAATCATTCCATGTCAGTTTCCTCTCACTCCCCTTTTTCAGGCCATTAATTTGTTAAAGAAATTAAATATTTTGTCATCTGCAACTTTCCATATTCTCCATCTGGCTGGCTGTATTTTGTGTTATATTTTTAATTATTTTTTTATTTTTAATTGTAAAGTACACATAACATAAAATTTACCATCATATTTAAATGTACACTTCTGTACTATTAAGTACATTCACATTGTTGTGTCCTGTGGATATTGTTTTTAACATATTCTTCTAGATCCCTTACTTTCTGTAATTACACTGGTGCCAGATCTAGAGAGGTTTGATTTGATTCCAGTTCAATTTTTTACTTTTTTGGTGAAGGGCCAAGGGCATAAATAGTGTGTTTGTACTTCATACGGCATCTCCTCAGAAGGCACATAATGTCTGGTTGTCCTAGTGATGAGCTTGATCATTTAGACCGATCCATTTAAAAATTTTCCGTTGAGTTTTTTTTTCCTCCTCTAGTGGTTTTATTAGCCATTGCTGATCATTGTTCAGATCCATTATTTCATTAGAGCTTATAAAATAATTATTTTCCAATAGTGTAACTCCCTTTGCATTTATTAGCTAGAATTCTGTTAAGAACATTTACTCATCTAGTTTCTGCCAGAAATGCAGGATAAATGCTTGATTCTTTCCTGTTACTTTCCAGTTATCAGGTGACTAAGTTGGTTAATTTTTAGTTAAAATTATGAATTCAT
>RJWJ010000244.1:283084-300622 GCA_004363605.1 Indri indri
GAAAGAAATTAATTGGACAGCTAAAAATATATATAGAAAAAATTAGCCGGGCATGGTGGCGCATGCCTGTAGTCCCAGCTACTCGGGAGGCTGAGACAGTAGGATTGCTCGAGCCCAGGAGTTTGAGGTTGCTGTGAGCTAGGCTGACGCCACGGCACTTGCCCCAGGCAAGAGAGTGAGACTCTGTCTCAAAAAAAAAAAAAAAAAAATTATGAATTCATGAAGTTCATAATGACTCAGTGAATTGTAGTCATTCTTGTGATGTTCAAATTGTCGTATTATTGGCCAGTGGAAGCTTCTAAAAGCTGGCTCCTGTCTCCTCCGTAACTGAGCATCCTGGGTAGTACCTAAGCTTGCTTGTGTTTGTCCTGTCCTGAACGTAAAATCATCCATTTCTCCAAGGAGCCCCTAGTTCCTTTCAGTGGGATTTAGAGTTCGTAATATGGGTGTCTACTTTAAAAAGGTGTTATTTTTGTTTACTTGGTTCTTCAGAATACCACTTGGTTTCTTTTCTTGATTCAACAGGCATGCCCAAAGAAAAATACGAGCCCCCTGACCCTCGGAGGATGTACACAATTATGTCTTCTGAGGAAGCAGCAAATGGAAAGAAGTCACACTGGGCAGAGCTTGAAATAAGCGGTAAGACATGGAAGCATGAATTTATGGTATGGAAATTAAGATACAGTAGAAAATTAAGTTTCCTAATGCCAATACACAAAAGAAGGAATGATTGTGTTTTACAAAAAAATGCTAATTTATCTTAGAAACAGGAGGGTTCAATGGAAAGAACATGGTTTGAGTCAAAGTTCAAGACCCACTTGTTGCATATTCTTTCAGTATCCATGTCCTATTGTACAGTGGGGATAATAGTGACAAGGATGAAATGAAAATTTTCAAGTGAAATGCTAGTGTGTTAGCTAACAAACCAGTGGTTTGTTCTGATGCTTACTTCTCTGATAAGGTAGTATTGAGCTTTTGCTTTATCAAATAATAGATTTCCAGTGGAGTAGGAAATGGCTGGTCTTTATAGATTTTGGGATAGATTTGTTTCTCCTATTTTTTTCATTTGGTTTTCAGTTTGTGTCTCTGGGGACAGCTTTATTCAGAAACTGAAAATCTATTTTTTTTTTTTTTTTTTTTTTAGACAGAATCTCACTCTTTTTGCCCAGACTAGAGTGCCATGGCATTAGCCTAGCTCACAGCAACCTCAAACTCCTGGGCTCAAGCGATCCTTCTGCCTCAGCCCCCTGCGTAGCTGGGACTGCAGACATGCGCCACCATGCCCGGCTAATTTTTTCTATATATTTTTAGTTGTCCGATTAATTTCTTTCTAATTTTAGTAAAGATGGGGTCTTGCTCTTGCTCGGGCTGGTCTTGAACTCCTGAGCTCAAGCAATCCGCCCGCCTCGGCCTCCCCGAGTGCTAGGATTACAGGCGTGAGCCACCACGCCCAGCCAGAAACTCAAAATCTTAAGAGTTTGAAGCAGATCTCAAATTTCCCCTTCACTTTGAATGCCATATTCTAAGACATAGACATATTCATGGAAATATACGAGTCTTCGGACACAAACATACCCTTTTCCCAGCATCCCTGCCAGTGGGCATATAGTCTCTTTCTAAATATTTCAAAGGTGGTGAAGGGATATTATTACTTTTCAGGGCAAACAGTGCTAAAGAAATTTTGTGTTACTGTTGACCTAATATGCTTCCCCATACGCTCCTTCCAATTTGCCCTAATTTTTGCCTTCTGAAATAGTACAGAACAAATTTTTTCTTCTTTCATCTGATTGCTGTTTATTTTTAAAAATTTAATGCAGCAAACGTACTGAGCATATGGTATGTGTAAAATATTTTGTCTGGTGCTGGCCCAGGCATATGGAAGATGCATAGATGAAGAAAAACGCCATAGTCCCTGTCCTTAGGGAGCTTATGACATATTAGGGAGTGAAAGGAAGGTAGTACACAAATGAAAGTAACAGACAAAATAGAGCTACCAAGTCTAGGTATAAAAGTGCTATACAGGAAGCAGAAAGAAAGTAATGATTCCTCCTTTGTTAACTCAAAATTTCTGGTTAATCTATTAAGTGAACTTAAATGCCCTCCTTTTCAGCCATAGAAGAAGTCAGTACCCACATGGGTCTCTCCTGTTTTCCCTCTTCTGATTTCTAGGGTGTTGGACTTCATTAGACCAAGTTCAGTTCAGTAAAGTAGGTGTGGTAGTAGACAGTGAAATTTCTCTCCTTCCCTCTCTCCTGTTAAATTTGGCCTTCTGTGCCAGGACCCCAAACAGAAATACGCTCTCTCATTTAGTAGTTACTCTCAAAGCACACAACTCTCACTTTTCCCTTTTAATTTCTGCAGGATTGGTATTTAACTATATTTTTCTCTCCTTTTTTCAGCCTGAATTAGCAGTTTGTGAATTATCAATCCTTTGTTTGTAAGGAAGTTTCCCCTATCTTACAGCATCAGGGTAAGCTAGGAAGTACTCATTTATTTAGGTCATTGAAATTTTGTCTTTGAGGCTAAGGGGATTCTTCTCTTTCTCTCCACTTCATGCTAGGAACTCCTTGGTGATCTTGAGTCACTGTTCTCTGCTTACTCTGAAATTTAGGAAGAAGTTCTGTGAACAAGATACAAAGGAAGAGAGGAGACTCCTCTAAAGTAACCTCCTTAACACTTAGTCATCTTTAACAACCATCCTCATGGAGAATAAACTATTGGTTGACTAGGTCTATACAGTGGGACCTTGTAATTAACAAAGCCACTTAATACGTAAGCTCCTATGTATAGAAATTGTCTAGGCTGAATTCATTTCATGCTAAGACCATTATTTCATATAGGTAATTTAGCATCAATTCCTTAGGATCCTGTGATTAAAAAGTTCTCAAGATCTGAGATCATTGAATCCTGGACCTGCAGTTAGCTCCTGTGCTGTTCTGGTTCCAGGGCTTGAGGGTGAGAGTTCCTTGTGCCATTTGAAGGTAACCAGATAAGCTGGACCATTCTCTATCATTTACTTTTTTTTTGTGAGACAGAGTCTTACTCTGTTGCCAGGGCTAGAGGGCCATGGCGTCAGCCTAGCTCACAGCAACCTCAAACTCCTGGGCTCAAGCAATCCTTCTGCCTCAGCCTTCTTAGTAGCTGGGACTACAGGCATGCGCCACCATGCCTGGCTAATTTTTTCTGTATGTTTTTAGTTGTCCGATTAATTTCTTTCTATTTTTAGTAGAGACGGGGTCTTGCTCTTCCTCAGGCTGGTCTTGAACTCCTGAGCTCAAACAATCCACCCACCTCGGCCTCCCAGAGTGCTAGGATTACAGGCGTGAGCCACCGTGCCCGGCCTTCCTTATAGTTTTAACACCAAATTGTGTATACCTGAGCATCACAGTTTTGTTCCCCCCACTTTTTGTTGGTATGGCTTAATTCGCAGGTGTCCCCTCCATCTTTATCTTTTCCTTACAGTTAATGTGTCTGTGGATGAGCCTGTTGTTTCCCCACAGTCTTTTATTTTGCTGATTGTATACTCATAATGCTGTTTAGCTTGTTCTTCATCCTCAGCATTTCATGCAAATGGGCAGCCGGATCCAGAGGCTTGATCAGACTAAGGTTTAAGCCCTTTGACAGGACTTGAGGTGTTATTTTACAGGTAGTGTTGTGTAGGTGGTGGTGTACTTTTTCTTGAGGAAGCATGTAAGGTCTGAATGCCTTTTCTATTGCTGTTCATTGCCTAGGGCAGTTAATTCTTTGAGGGTTGCAAAATAGTGATATTTTAATTCTATCATGTGTTTTTTATTACCTGAGATATGTTTATAAAGAGACACTTTCCCTCATTTACTGATTGATACCTAATGTACAGTTTATATAGGAAAGACAGAAAAGCATGCTTGTTTCTTTAGTTGTGTTTACTAGTTTTTAAGATAAACTCATCCTTTGAAGGTTACCAATTAGAATTTTTTTAAGTATCATTATTAACTAGTATATTTAAACATTTGGGTTTCATACTTATTTGGTGAGTTACAATTATTACCTCCATTGATACTTAAATTGTCCTGCTGTTGGCTAAGAGAGAACCTCTTTAATTGACTACTGAGTTCTTTGACAGAACCATAGTTGTGTTCGGTAGCTCCTTGCTATCTGGCATGACGAGGTTTTCTTGGCTTATCTTATTTATTTCCTGCATCAAAGCTGGAATATGCCATTTTTCCAAGAAGTCTTTTTTTCTTTTAATTTGGAAATGTTATTTCAAAACCATAATTCATGTGCCCCAGGGATGCTCATCTCTACTAGGTTGGTCATTGTTTCGAGATCTTTTTGGTGGACAAAGTTAGGAAATATATATGCGTAATCTATACATTAATAAAAAATGTGATATATGTTTATATAAGTAATATGTACATATTTATATGATATATAACAAAATATCTTTAGACATATAAAATATGTTTGTATATTTAAGGTTAAAATACCTTAGGAAAACATACTGATACTTTCAATTCAAATTTAGGGTCACAGGGTTTTTAGTTTACCTCTTTTATAATTATATCTATTTCTCCTTTAATACTCAGAGTCCTGGTACATAGGGATATAAGATGACAAAATTTGAATATCTATAATTAGTTATTTGTTTTATTCCATATTATACACATAATAATCTCAGTAACAATGCTAATACTACCACCAATATGATTATTGAAAACAGATAAAATTTTGTGTGCATATCATCCGACCTACTCCCTCTTTAAATAGCTGGGTTCTGTCTACATTGTCAGAGTATGTAGCCGTAACATACTGTCAGTTTTCCCATTTATCCTACATAAACCCCTTAGTGTTTTGCAAGTCACTACATATTAAATGTCTCCTACTAGTTCATGTGCATTTTGGTTATCAGGAAGCTTGTTCTCTAGGTAATTCCCTAAAAAGGGTTCACTTCACAGGCACTGTATTCTTTAAGTTCCTTGTACATTGGTAACAGTTTGTGCCTTTTATATTTGAAAGTCAGTTTTACTGAATGTAAAATCCTTGGCGCTCACACGTTATTTCCTTAAGTATGTTAAATGTATGTTACTCAAAAAGAATTTTTTTTTTGGTATGGCATAAAGCCTTGCTGCAGGTCTGGTGACAGTCTAATTTTCTTGTTATTTTTGCCTAAATGCCCAAAGGATGTTTTCCCCGACCTTAAAATCAGTAATTTTACTAGAATATATCTTGGTGTTAGTTTTTCGACATTGATAGTCTCAGGTATATTGTGTATTCTTTCAGTGTGTAATTTGAATTTTTTTTTTTCTTTCAGGAAAATTTCCTTGAATTATAGTTTTTAGTATTTGTTCTAATCCCTTGCTTTGGTTTCCTTCAGAGAGGTCTATTTTCTGTATGTTGCATATTTGTCACTTTCTTGAATCTTTTAAAAAAATTTTTCTTTTTTAAAAAAGGTATAAAATATGATAAAATTCACTCTTACTGCTTTACAGTTCCTTTACAAATGTATAGTTGTGTAACCCCTACCACAATTACAATATGGAACAGCTTCATCACCCTAAAAACCTTCCCCGTAGACAGATCCTCCTCCCACTCCCACCACTGGGCAACCACTGTTTGTGTTGTTGTTTTTAAGGTAAACTTTTATTTTTTAGAGCAGTTTTGCATTCACAGCAAAATCAAGTGGCAAGTAGAGAGAGTTTCTGTGCACTGCCACTCCCCCACACGCATGGCTCCCACGCTATCAACATCCCCCACCAGAGCGTTACATGTGTCATAATCAGTGAAATTACATTGATATGTCATCACCCAAAGTCCATAGTTTATGTTAGGGTTCACTTTGGTGTTATATATTCCAAGGATTTTAAGATATGTATAATGGCATTTGTCCACCATTATAGTATCATGCAGAATAGTTTCACTGCCCTGAAAGTCATCTGTTCTCTGCCTGTTCATTCTTCCTGCTTCCCGCCAACCCTTGACAACCACTGATTTTTTTTACTATTTCCGCAGTTTTGCCTTTTCTACAGTGTTATATGGTTGGAATCATACAGTATATAGCCTTTTCAGATTGGTTTCTTTCACTCAGCAATATACATTCAAGGCTCCTTGTGTGTTTTCATGACTAAATAGCTCATTTCTTTTCTTTTGCTTTTTTGAGACAGAGTCTTGCTCTGTTCCCCGGGATAGAGTGCCGTGGTGTCAGCCTAGCTCATAGCAGCTTCAAATTCCTGGACTCAGGCAATCGTCCTGCCTCAGCCTCCCGAATAGCTGGGACTACAGGTGTGTGCCACCACGCACGGCTACTTTTTCTATTTTTAGTAGAGATGGGGTCTCGCTCTTGCTCAGACTAGTCTCAAACCCCTGAGCTCAAGTGATCCTCCTGCCTCGGCCTCCCAGAGTGCTAGGATTATAGGCATGAGCCACTGTGCCCAGCCACTCAGTTCTTTTTAGCACTGAATACTACTCTGTTGTCTGGATGTACCATAGTTTCTCATTTACCTACTGAAGTACATCTTGGCTGCGTCCAGGTGTTGGCAATTTTGAGTAAAGCACATTTTTTTTGTAGACAAAAGTTTTCAACTCCTTTAGATAAACATCAAGGAGGGGTTTTTGCTGGATCGTATGGGAAGAATATGTTTAGTTTTGCTAGAAACTGCCCAACTGTCTTCTCAAGTGGTGCCATTTTGCACACCACCAGCAATGAACGAGAATTCCTGTTGCTCTACATCCTCCTCAGGATTTGGTGTTGTCATTGTTTTGAATATTTGCCATCCTAACAGGTGGTATCTCATTATTTTAATTTGCAATTCTCTAATGAGATAAGATGTTGAGCATCTTTTTCATGTGCTTATTTGCCATTGGTATATCTTCTTTGGTGAGGTATGAGCTCAAATGTTTTGCCCAATTTTTAATTGGGTTTTTTGGTTTTATTTTTGTTGAGTTTCAAGAGTTCTTTATATATTTTGGATAACAGCCATTTTATCAGATATGTCTTTTTGCAGATATTTTTTCCCAGTCTGTGGCGTGTCTTCATTCTCTCGACAGTGTCTTTCACAGAGCAGAAGTTCTTAATTTTAATGAAAATTTTGATTGGAATTGTGTTGACTCCGTAGATCAAATTGGGACAAACATCTTGGCTCATAGATCAAATTGGGACAAACATCTTGGCTCTGTTGAATCTTCTTATCCATGAACATGGACTATCTCTGCATTTATTTAGTTCTTTGATATTTTCGTCAGAGTTTTGTAGTTTTCCTCATACAGTACTTAACATATTTGTTAGATTTGTACCTAACTTTCTTATTTTTTTTGTTGCTGATGTAAATGATGTTGTGTTTTTAATTTTAAATTCCATTTGTTCATTGCTGGTATATAAGAAAGTGATAGACTTCAAATCTTTTAACTGTTGAATTGTAATTTTTAAAAATTTCCCCGTTTTTCTAAAAGCATTCTTTTTTATAGTTATTCATTATTAAGTTCCTTGGAGTTTTTCTTTACTGAGTTTTTCCAACTCTTTTGTTCTTTTATTGCTTCTATGATTTTCTTAGTATCTTTTAGTGCATTTTGAAACAGTAGGTAATAGTTTTTGGGGACATGTTTGTGATACACTTTTATCTGTAGGGAGTTATTCTGGTCCGTATGCTCTTCTTTTTATAACAACTTCTTGAAATACAACTTTTATGGGGTTGACTTAAGCACTTTTCTGTTGCTCATTTTTATTTGAATTTAGTTTTTCAGAACTTTCAGAAGGAGGCTCCAGGTAGTTTTTTCTAATATCTGAGCTCCTTTTCTGTTGTTTTCATAGAGGTGGTCACAACTATGGGAACTTGCTTTCTGAGACTTTCTGGTTCTATTCCCTTTTCTCATTTTATGTGGACCTTCTTTTTCCTTCATCTCTTTAATCCCTGCCCTACTAATTTTAAATCCATTCTTGGAGCTTTTTTCTCAATGTGGGGCCTTGGCTGGCAGGTTTGGAGAGTCCCTGGGGCCCAGACTGATCCACCCTCTCATTTCAGACTTACTGTGGACACTGTGTATTCACTTGTTACTGACTTGGACTGAATCCCGCCCAGCTGCAGTGATGTTTTCAAATTGGCGCTGTCCAGTGTATACCAGTTGGTTTCTCTCTTTTCAGTTCCATTAGGTACATTTGTGTTCAGTGTAGTTATTCAGCAGTCCCTATCCTTTTTGGCACCAGAGACTGGTTTCATGGAAGACAATTTTTCCACAGATTGGGGGCGGTGGGGTTGGGAGGGTAAGGCATGGAGCTCAGGCAGTGACTTGAGCCAGCAAGCGTTGGGGAGCTGTTGTAAATACAGATGAAGCTTTGCCGCTCACCTCCTGCTGTGTGATCCAGTTCCTAAGTTTTATGGCGGACAATTTTTCCATGGGACGGGGCACGGGCATGGAGCTCAGGCAGTGATGCATGGTCCAGTTCCTAGCAGGCCGCGGACTGGTACCAGGCAGGGTCTGGGGTTTGGGGACCTCAGTAGTTATTGATATGGTTAGGTTTAAATCTGCCTTGTGACTTACTTTGTATTCCTTCTGTCTGTTCCTTGTTGCCTTGCCTTTTTCTTTCTTTTTTTTTCCCCCCTTCTTTTGGATTAAGTGGGCATCTTTTTTAAAGATTCCAATTTATCTCCTTAGTTGACAAGCTATAACTGTTTTGTTTAATAAGTGGTGGCTTTAGAGTTTATAGTATAAATCTTTTATCAAGTAATATATCATTTCACATGTGGTATAAAAGTCTTAAAACAATATACAGACAATCCCCAACTTATCGTTCAACTTAAGATTTTTTTTTTTTTACTTTTCCGTGGTGCAAAAGCACTACACATTCAGTAAAAGCTGCACTTCAGGTATTCATACTGCCGTACTGTTTTTCACTTTCAGTGCAGTAGTCAATAATTATCTAAGATATTCAACCCTTTGTTAAAAATAGGCCTTGTGTGATATGATTTTTGCCCATTTGTTGTCTAATGTAAATGTTCTGATGAGCACATTTAAAGTAAGCTAGGCTGAGCTATGATGTTTGGTAGGTTGAGTATATTAAATGCATTTTCGACTTAGGATATTTTCAACTTAGGATATTTTCAACTCACAGTGAGTTTTATTGGGACTAACCCTGTGGTAAGTGGAGACGCATCTGTACTTCTGTTTCTTCTCTCCTGGCCTTTGTGCTATCATACTCATGTGTTTTGCTTCTACATATAAGTCTCAAAATACATTGTTATTTTTCCTTTAAACAGTTGAACGATAGAAAAAAGTTGTTTTTTATTTCCCACATACTTAGCATTTCCACCGTTCTTCATTCCTTTGTGAGTGTAAGTTTCTGTTATTTTCCTTTTGACCGAGGACTTGTAATGGGGGTCTGCTGGTGATTTTTTTCTTTCGGGTTTTATGCCTGGAAAAGTCTTTATTTTGCCCTCTTTTGGAAAGATGGTTTTGCTGGGCATCGAGTTTTAGGTTGACAGTTTATCTCTTTCAGTACTTTAAAGATGCTGCTCCACTGTTTTCTTGCTTGCATTGGTTCTGAGAACTCTGCTGTCTCCTTTTATGTGTTCTTTTTCTGTGGTTACTTTGAGAGTATCTCTTTATCGCTGGTTTTAAGCAATGTGATTATGATGTGCCTTAGTATAGTTTTATTTTTTCATTTTTCTTGTGCTTAGGTTTTGTTGAGCCTTTTAGATCTGAGTTTATAGTTGAGCTCACTATTTTTTTCAAATAATTTTTTCTGCCTCCGTCGCCCTGCCCTTTGGGAAGTACAATTATTTGTATTTTAGGGTACTTGCAGTTGTCTCATAGCTCACTAATGCTGTGTTTACTTTATTCTTTATTTTTTTTTTATTTTACACAATTTTTATTGCTGTGTTTTCCATTTTACTAATATTTTTCTTTACAGTCTCTAATTTGCCATTAATCCCATCTAGTAATAGTATAGTTTTCATCACTATACGTTAAATGTGGGTTTTTAAAAATACCTTCTATGTCTTTACCTAACATTTTCCCTCTACTTTTTTGAGCGTATGTACTACATGTATAATACTTTTTAATGTCCTTATGTACTAATTTTGTCATCCTTTTCATTTCTAGGTTGGTTTTTAATTCATTTCTCTCTCTCTCTTTGCATGCCTGATAATGTTTTATTGGACACAGTACATTGTGAATTTTACCTTTTTGGGGTGCTGGATATTTTTGTATTCTTAGAAATGCTCGACCTTTTTTTCTTTTTTTTTTTTTGAGACAGAGTCTCACTCTCTTGCCTGGAGCGAGTGCCGTGGCGTCAGCCTAGCTCACAGCAACCTCAAACTACTGGGCTCAAGCAATCCTACTGTCTCAGCCTCCCGAGTAGCTGGGACTACAGGCATGCGCCACCATGCCCGGCTAATTTTTTCTATATATATTTTTAGCTGTCCAATTAATTTCTTTCTATTTTTGGTAGAGACGGGGTCTCGCTCTTGCTCAGGCTGGTCTTGAACTCCTGAGCTCAGAACGATCCGCCCACCTCGGCCTCCCAGAGTGCCAGGATTACAGGCGTGAGCCACTGCGCCCTGCCAGAAATACTTGACCTTTGAGATACAGTTAAATTATTTGGCAACAGTTTGATTCACTCAAAGCTTACTTTTAAGTATTACCTTCCTGACTATTCTGTGAGTTAAGAGGTCTTCTACTTTGAATAGTGGGTACACAAACTATTCCTGACCCATGTGATCCCCAAGGATTGTTCCCTCTGCTCTTTTTGATTTGTATCCACTTAATTCTCACATGTATTTCTAAGACTTGGCAGGGGGGAGGTTCCATCTTCATATCTCTAGATTTTTCTCTCTGTATAGCTCTGTCCTCTTTGGCCCTCGTGCGTACATGCATACCCATGGTTTCTTTTGCATCCCTCTGGAGTTCCTCTGTGTATATGCAAATACAGATACTTATTCCAAACCTCTTATTTTTAGTACAAAAACTAGTATATATTCCTACACTGTCCTTTTTTTCCACTGAACATTGTATTTTAGAGAGATTCTTAGGTAACTATATAGCTAGCTGTCCTGTGCTTTCTAAGCTGCATAATATTTCTATTACATGTGTACTGTAATTTATTTACGTTGTACTTATTGATGGTCAGTCGTCTGTGACAAGTAGTGCTGCAGTGTATATAACTTTATAGATTATTATATCTCTGCTAATACATCTATAGGTAAAAGGCTATATGCATGTGTGATTTTGACAGATGATACCTTGCTATTTTTTTTATTTATGATGAAATTCAGAATCAGCTTGTCTAGTCCATGACACTTTATTAATGCTATTTTATAAATTAGGATGATTTATGATATGTCTTTCCATGTGTTCTTTTATATCCCTCAGGCTAATATACTTACTAGGTTTATTCCTAGGTATTTTATCTTTTTGTTCATATTATAAATTGGGTCTTCCGTTATCTTAACTGATGGTTATATATGAAAATTTTTGTCTACTGTATGTGAACATGTTCTGTATGTTAACATGTATGTTCTGTTTATAGCATAACAAATATATTTTATTGAGATATAATTCACCATACAATTCACTCATTTAATGTGTACAATCCACGAGTTTTGTATATTCACAAAGTTGTGTGACCATTAGTACCAGTAATCTACTTTCTTCATCTATAGATTTGCCTATTCTGGATATCACATGTAAATAGAATCAGACATTATGTGGTCTTTGCAACTGGCTTCTTTCTTTCACTTTGCACAATATTTTCAAGGTTCATCTGTGTTAACAGTGTGTATCAGTACTTCATCCTGTTAATAGCCAATAGATATTACATTGTATGACTAGATCACATTTTATTTATCCATTTACTAGTTGATAGACATTTGGGCGATTTCTACTTTTTTGCTTTAAAGAACGATGCTGCTATGAATACTCACGTACAAGTATTTATCTGGACATATATTTTCATTTCTCTTGGGTACACAATTAGGAGTAGAATTGCTGGGTCACATATACACACACATGTAAATTTTTGACAACAACAAAATTAATGAGTAGATGAGAGGAAGTGTAAAATAATATATATATATATATATATATTTTTTTTTTTGCAACAAGGTCTTGCTTTGTCACCAGGCTGGAGTGCAGTGGCCCAATCTTAGCTCACTGCAGCCTTCAGCTCCTGGGCTCAAGCAATAAAATGATAGTCTTTTTATCTTTTTTTTTTTTTGTTTTGAGACAGAATTTCACTTTGTTGCCTGGGTGAATGCCATGGCATCAGCCTATCTCACAGCAACCTCAAACTCCTGGGCTCAGGTGATCCTCCTGCCTCAGCCTCCCAAGTAGCTGGGACTACAGGCGCATACCATGACATTGGCTAATTTTTCTGTTTTTAGTAGAGACAGGGTCTTGCTCTTGCTCAGGCTGGTCTCGAACTCCTGAGCTTGAGCTGTCCTCCTGCCTCACCCTCCCAGAGTGCTAGGATTATAGTTGTGAGCCCCTGCGCCTGACCAATAGTGTTTTTATCTTTCATTGAGGAAGTTATTAAAACTACGAAGACTGTAACCTTTAATGTATAAGTTTAAAGATCAGTCGTTTCATCATTTTTTCATTCTTCTGTTACATTAAAGAAACATATAGTTTAATGCATTTTTATTCCAATTTATTTTTTATATTGCTATATATATTGTCCCCTGGAATGATGTAATGGTAATTATATCTGAGTAGTAGAATTTTGGTGCTTTAAACAGTGCTGGGGTCAGGTGCAGTGACTCGTACTTGTAATCTCAGTGACTCAGGAGGCTGAGGCAAGAGGATCACTGGAGGCCAGGAGTTCAAGACCAGCTTGGGCAACATAGCTAGACCCCATCTCTAAGGAAAAAAAATAAGAAAAATTAGCCAAGCGTGGTGGAGTGAACCTGTAGTCCCAGCTACTCAGGGGGCTGAGGCAGGAGGATTGCTCGAGCCTAGGAATTTGAGACGGCAGTCAACTATGATGGTGACACTGTACTCTAGCCAGAGTGACAGAGTGAGATCCCATCTCTTAAAAAAACAAAAAATCCCTCCAGTGCTAGATTATTTAATAAGCATGTCCATTTAAAAAATAAGTTTGTTGGGCTTTTTAAAAAGTGTGGGATGGTATACTGGTTTAGATGTTAGTTGCTCTGCTTTCTAATTTCCTTTTCCCAGGGTCAAACAGTTATTAAATGGGAGAGCTACTTAGTGGTAGAACACAGACTGAAATGTAAGTTCCCTGACTCAAGTGCATTGTTTTTTTCTTTGCATCACACTGTAGTGTTCATTTATTTTGAACATAATATTCTCGGTTTTCTCTCTTCTTTGTGTACCTTCGCCATGGTGTTTGACTTTATGGATTGAAACTTCCATTTGTCAACTCACATGCTTTGGTGCATTAAGTACTTTTCCTTACCCATCAACTTTACTATTTTTAAGTGAAGCGTTATTGTGATATTTAATCTGCCAGATGGTCGTTGGGGCCATGGGCAGGCCTGGTGTGGAGAGAGGGCTGGGGCAGGTGCATGAGGTGCGGACCCTGGGCCGGTGTGCAGGGGGCTAGGGTTTCTGGCTGCTGCTGGAGGAGCAGGATCTCGTGGGTAGGTGAGCTGGGGACGGAACTGATTGGCCTGGGGAGAGTGAAGCGGGGTCCCTGTGGGGCGGAGGCTGCCCAGGGGAGGGTTTTAGGGGCCAGGAAACGCCTGGTTGGGTGAGGAAAGGCTGCTCAAGTCAGGGACGCAGAACCCGGGGGCGCCAGGCCTGTGGGCAGGGTTTGAGTCGCCCTAGGGAGCCAGTGGGTGAGGGGTGGGCATGGGCCAGGCTTACCTGGGGCCCGGGCCGGGGCAAGCTGCGTCCTGCGTTGGGGGGCCAGGGCGGCCGCCTGGCGTAGGGTTCCTTGGCTTTGGGTGCGAGGCCAGCTCTGGGCCCTGAAGGTCTAGGCGGGGGACCAGGCAGGGCTGGGCAGGGCAGGAGCTGGAGTAATGTGGGTGGGGCGGCCTGAGAAGAGGCTGAGCCGGCAGAGGGAGCAAAGGGTGGGTGGGACTGGCAGGGTTGGGGTGGGGGGTGGGGGTTGGTGAGAGGAAGATCGAAGCAGGAATGCTGCAGGGTGGGGGTGCCTGGGGCGGAGCGTGATCTGGGTGACTCAGAGATGTGTTCCCCTAATAGGGGGGCAGCTGGGGAGGGACGCAGTAAAAAGCAGCTAGGTGCAGGTGGGGTTCCACTGCACCGACATGACTGAGGATGAGGTCAGATGTCGAAGGCGAAAATAAAATAATAATAATAATAATCTGCCAAATGTTCTCCTTCGTGCTCTTCATGTAATTCAGTCTGATCTCTCGTTTCTCCCACTTAATCCAATTTGCAGATCTCAGGACATCGTCTTTCCTTGTAAGGTTGTAATTTCCCTTACTAGGAGCCTGAAATCAGGAATTGTGACTTAGGAAAGTTCAAATTATTGCCTTTTCCAATTATAGTTGATTCTTATTTGCAGTGTTATGTCCTATAAAGTCACCGTGAACACCGAATTAGTGAAAACTGAACCATTGCTCCCAGGGGAAATACAGGGTTAAGTTCCGTAAGCCTCTAGTCATAACATTTTTGTCAACTGATCAATACATGATCTTGTTTTATGCCTGTTTCTGTTTAAAGACCCCCACCCAATTTAATATGTATCATTGACTCATTAACATTTAACTCACAGCCAGCCGCACTATCACTCGGTCCTGAACACATCTTCTCTAACACTTTATATTCTGCATAAGGCACATCATAATGTTCTGGTGCTTAGGAACATTAGATAGCACTTCACCAGTACGCTTGGGGGTCAATTTGAATATCAAAATCACCAACAAAAAGTGCAAAATGCAAAAAATGTGGCACTTAATAGTGAAAGGAACGCTTGTTAATGATACAAGAGCAGAAACAAGGAAGCAGAGTGTTACCTTGTTGGACCTCAACTGGGAACATGTGCATTGGGCATCCAAACATTTTTGCCACTTTTCGTGTGTCTGTAAATGACTGTGGTTTTGGAGTTACAAACAAATTTTAGGGAGTAGTTTAATTCTGAAGTACAGAATTGGCAAATAATGAGAAAAACCGTAATTCCTCTGTTTCTTCTGCAATGTCAGAGTTTTTAGACATTCAGCCTAGATTTTTTTCTTCCTTGTTTTTTCTAAATCTTCAAATGTGTAGGTAGGTACATCTAGTCCTTTTAGTGTTTGCTAATCACCCCTCTGATTTCAGGAAATGTTAATTGATTCCTCCTGTCTCCTAGTATTTAGCACTAAAGAATTCTGGGTACTTTAGAATGAAATCACTTTCAAAACAGGACTCTTACCCTAGGTCAGGATAATCCCAGCCCTGCTCAAGTCACTAAACTGCTTAAAAGTGAATGCAAATTTTGGGATGCTTATGTATATATACAGTTTTATGAGGAAGAAGTAGATAGATGCCAACAGATGATCAAAAGGTGACTTCCTTTTGCTCATTGATCTTTCCCAGAAAATTAGGAACCTTAATTTCTTGTATTGCATAGTTCCACTGATAGAGATTTATCTTTTTCAGCATGCTATGTTCTTTTACTCCTATAATTGATCTTTTAGACTGTAGGTTTTTTTTTTTTTACAGAAATGGAGCAACTCTAATGTTTTGAAATTTGCTGTTTTCTGCATCTTTCCACATTGGCGTATATAACTCTTTCATTCTAAAAGAGAATGGCTGGAGAATAGCATGAATGAACCATAATTAATTATGCCTTATTAATGATGATTTATGTTGTAATTTTTCCCTACTACCAACATTGTGTATCTTGGCATACCCAAACAAGTATCTTCATAGGATAAGTCACCAATCGTGGAATTGTTTTGGGGAAAAGAATACTGAGATTTAAAATTTTAGTATATGTTACCAGATCGGCTTCAAATGTAGTTGTATCTTTTCCATAGTGAATGCCTATTTCCCCTGTAGCCTTGTCAGTATTGGGTATATATCTTTTTATTTTGCTAGTCACATAAGTGGAAATTTATATTTTATTGTTTAAATTTGTGTTTTTCACTACTGAGAATGATCATTTTTTTTTTTCATGTGGCTGACCCTTTGTTTTTTAAGCGATCTGTTCTTATCCATTTATTTTCCTTTTGATTTTTTTGTTTTTGTTTTCTTTTATCTTTCATTATAGAACTCACATAAAAAATCACGTGGGCAGAGTCTTCATGTTGTTTACCATTCTATCCCCACACCAGCATGGTAGATGCTGAAAGTCAACTGAATTAATGGATGTTTTGTCTTTGGCTTCCATACATGTTGGTGTCTCCACCCACCGTATAGAAATTTTACTTTTTAATGAATTCAGACCTGACAGATATTTCCATTTTTGGATTCTAGGATTTGAGTTATGCTTAGAAATATTCACTTTCATTACTTTTCTGGTTTTTGGTATTTAGAAATTTACTCCAGGTTTTTTTTTGGGGGGGGGTACATAGTAGGGATCTGAGTCCTCTTTGCCCTCCTCCCTCCTCTACCTCATGTATGATTTAGTTATACGTGAATTCTTATAGTTGATTTTTCCCTGCCTTTCCCTTCTTCACAGACTTTCTGGTTCTCTTTCTGGCTACCCTCTACCTTATCTTCTTGTGGAGATGCCAGCTTGTTCTTCTGGCAGTTGGAATGGTGATCATTCTGTATGAGGAAATGCGATATATAAATTTGCAGGTTTTTAAAATGAACCTTCCTAAGTCCATAGAAGTTGTGTTTCCATTCAGAGCATCTGTTTGCTTCTGAAGTCATACCCTTCTCCTCTCTTGTGTGGAAAGGGCTGAAACACATACAAAACATGGTAGGCACTTAATAGTTTTTATGTATTAGAGACTATATTCAGATTGAATGTCAGCTGTGTGTTTTCAGTTTTATGAGCTGAAAATTAAGTAAAATTTGTTTTACAAGTAGTCTATGGTGTAGTGTGTACTTTATTACACAATAGAGAAAATACCTTCTCGGATTAAGATATATTTTATTACACAGCTTTATTGAGGTATAGTTGGCATGCAAAAATTGGCATATATATAACTTGAATAACATGATATATTTTGACCTATGTGTACACCTGTGAAACTGTCGCCACAATCATGTTCATCATTCCCAAACATTTGTAATCTCTCCTTCCTACCTCTTCTGATTCTCCATCCCTTCCTCCGTTTTCAGGCAACCACTGCTCTGCTTTCTATAACAATAGATCAGTTTGCATTTTGTGGAATTTTTATATAAATGATGTCATACAGTGTGTACTTTTTCGGGAGGGTTGGTCTACTTTTACTTTGCATACTTATTTTGAGGTTCATCCAAATACTGTTGGTTTTCAGTGGTTCATTCTTTTTATTACTGAGTCCCTTGTATGGATATGCCAGCATTTGTTTCTCTGTTCACCTGTTGAACATACTTGAGTTGTTTCCAGTGTTTGGCTATTCCAAATAAGCTGCTGTGTACATTCCTCTTTGTGTGGGCATAGCTTTTATTTCCTAAAAATGGAATCGGTCATATGGTAAGCGCATATTTGACTTGTTAAAAAAATGGAGA
>RJWJ010000244.1:300722-313158 GCA_004363605.1 Indri indri
GGGCGGATCGTTCTGAGCTCAGGAGTTCGAGACCAGCCTGAGCAAGAGCGAGACCCCATCTCTACCAAAAATAGAAAGAAAAATTAATTGGACAGCTAAAAATATATATATAGAAAAAATCAGCCGGGCATGGTGGCTCATGCCTGTAGTCCCAGCTACTTGGGAGGCTGAGACAGTAGGATTGCTCGAGCCCAGGAGTTTGAGGTTGCCGTGAGCTAGGCTGATGCCATGGCACTCGCCCCAGGCAAGAGAGTGAGACTCTGTCTCAAAAAAAAAAAAATTAAAAAAAAAAAAAAAAAAAATGGAGACTGGTTTGCAAAGAGGTCTTTTTTTAGTCCTACTAGATGTCTTTGATCTTACCCTCACCAACACTTGTCATGGCAAGTCTTTTAAATGTAGCCATTCTTCTGGATGTTTTGTACTTTCTCATTGTGCTTTTAGTTTGCATTTCCCTAATGAGTGCTGTGTGGTTTTTGGCGCTTTTTTTGTTTTGTTTTGTTTTGTTTTTGAGACAGGGTCTCACTCTGTTGCCCGAGCTAGAGTGCCATGGTGTCAGCCTTGCTCACAGCAACCTCAAACTCCTGGGCTCAAGCGATCCTCCTGCCTCAGCCTCCCAAGTAGCTGGGACTACAGGCATGCGCCACCATGCACGGCTCATTTTTTATATATATATTTTTAGTTGTCCAGCTAGTTTCTGTTTTTTTAATAGAGATGGGGTCTCGCTCTTGCTCAGGCTGGTCTCAAACTCAAACAATCTGCCCACCTCGGGCCTCCCAGAGTGCTAGGATTGCAGGCGTGAGCCACTGAGCCCAACTATGACTGCTGTTGTTGAGCATCTTTTCATATGATTATTTGCCATCTGTGTATCTTCTTTTGGTGAAATATCCTTTCAGATCTTTCACCTGTTTTGAAAATTGTGTTGTTTTCTTATTATTGAATTTCAAGAGGGCTAATACTGCCTAATTTCAGGCAGTATTAGCCCTCTAGCAGTGTTCTTTTTCAAAATTTTATTGGTGTTTCTAAGTCTTTGAAATTTTCATGAATTTTAGAATCACCTTACAAGATTGAAACTTTGGCATTTTGATTGGGATTGTGTTGACTCTGTAGCCCAAATTGGCGATGTCTGACACCTTAACAATATTGAATTTTGTGATTTGTGAACACTATGTATCTCTTCATTTATTTAGGACTTCTTTAATTTCTCTTAGCATTGTTTTGTAGTTTTTCGGTGCACAGGTTCTGCACAGTTCTGTCAGATTTACCTCTGAGTATTTCATCATTTTGATGCTGTTTTAAATGGTATTTCCAACTTTTCAATTTCTGGTTTTTCATTGTTAGTGTGAAGAAATACAATACAAATTTTTTGATCTTGTATCCTATGACCTCGCTAAATTCACTTACTAGTGGCATTTTTGTAGATACCACAGGATGTTTACATAGATGATTTTGCTATTTTCAAGTACAGACAAGTTTACTTCTGCCTGCCAAGTCTTATTTTTCTTGCTTATTGTACTGGCTAGGACCTCCAATATAATGTTGAATGGGAGTGGTGCATGTGGATATTCTTGCTTGTTTCTGATCTTCGGAGGATACCATTCACTCACTCCTTTACCACTAAGCTTTTTGTAGATGCCCTTTATCAAGGTTAAGAAGTTCCATTGCCAAGCTTAGTAGCACGCCTGTAGTCCTGGTACTACTCCTGGTAAGGTGGGAGGGTCGCTTGAGCCCCAGAGTCCCCAGAGTTCTGGGCTGTAGTGTGCTGTGCCTGTTGGGTGTCCGCACTAAATTCGGCATCAATATGGTGACCTCCCAGGAGTGGGGCACCACCAGGTTGCCTGTGGGGGGCGAACTGACCCAGATCAGAAATGGAGCAGACCAAAACTTCCATGCTGATCATACTAAGTTTTTTCTATTTTAAAATCAGAAGTAGATATCGTATTTTGTGAAATGCTTTTCAAAGTTCATCTGTTTAGATGATTATAAGATTTTTCTTCTTTAGTCCAAGATGAATTTATGTTAATTTAATGTTCAACCTTGAATTTCTGTCTGCACCGTGTGTTGGTCCATTTCCTAGTTGAAGAACATTTGAGTTGTTTCCTGTTTCTGAAAATTGTGAATAAAGCCACTGTAAGCATCTGAACAGATTTTTATGACCCCATCTTTTTAATATTTGTATTAATAGAATACATAGTGATTTTTACCTTTCATTCCAGATTTATTTGTGTCTTTTCTTTTTCTCCTGATTAGTCTGGCTAGTGGTTTATCCATTTTATTCTGCTTCTGAAAGAACTGGCTTTTGGTTCATTGGATTGTCTGTTTTTCCTTGTTACATTGTTCATATTTTGTTGACCTCTGCTCTTAGGCTTATCTCCTTTCTTCTGCTTACATTATGTTTAAATTTTTTCTTCTCTAGTTTGTTAAGGTGAAGCCACAGTCATTGATTTGAGACTTTACTTTTTTTCTAGTATGGATTTATAGTATTATAAATTTCCTTCTAAGTATTGCCTTAGCTGCATCCTGCAAAGTTAGATATGCTATATTTTCATTTCCATTCATTTCAAAAAACTTTCTAATTACCCTTTTGAATGCTTCTGACCAGTGAGTTAATTTCTGTGATTTGGGAATTTTCCAGATACCTTTATGGATTTCTAATTAAATTGCAACATACTTTTGTTAGAAAACATGCTTTTTATTATTTTAGTCCCTTTGAATCTTTTGAGGCTTGTTTTGAGTTTTATCAGCCTGTGATTCGTCTTGGTAAATATTCTTTGTGCCCTTGAAAAGAATGTATATTCTGCTATTATTGGGTAGAGTATTCTAATAAAAATTAGGCCTGGTTTATTGGTAGTGGTGTTCAAGTCATCTGTATCCTTTCTGATTTTCTTTCTTATTGTTAATTGAGGGAAGGGTTCTGAAATCTCTTTACTGTATGGATTTGTCTATTTCTCCTGTTAGATGTTGCTCAAGTATTTTGATGCTTTATTATTATTATTAATTACTGCATAAACATTTAGGATTTAGGATTATATGTCCTCTTGATGAGTTGACTCCTTTATCAGTATGAAATTACTTTCTTTATTCCTTTATTCTTTGCTCTGGAATCTACTTTGTCAGATTTTTTTTTTTTTTTTTTTTTTTTTGAGACAGAGTCTCACTCTCTTGCCTGGGGCGAGTGCCATGGCGTCAGCCTAGCTCACAGCAACCTCAAACTCCTGGGCTCAAGCAGTCCTACTGTCTCAGCCTCCCGAGTAGCTGGGACTACAGGCATGCTCCACCGTGCCCGGCTTATTTTTTCTATATATGTTTTTAGCTGTCCAATTAATTTCTTTCTATTTTTGGTAGAGACGGGGTCTCGCTCTTGCTCAGGCTGGTCTCGAACTCCTGAGCTCAAACAATCCACCGGCCTCGGCCTCCCAGAGTGCTAGGATTACAGGCGTGAGCCACCGCGCCCGGCTACTTTGTCAGATATTAATGAAGCCATTTCTGTCTTTTGATTAGCATTGGCATACTTTATCTTTTTTCATACTCTTATTCTACTTGTCTTTATGTTTGAAGGATGTTTTCTGTAGGCAGTGTATAACTGGGTTTTGCTCCTTTTTAAATGCAAATTGACAATCTATTCATTTTAGTTGGATTGTTTAGACCATTTAATTTTAATGTAATTATTCTTATGGTTGGATTTTAAATCTACCATCTTGCTATTTGGGTTTTTGTTCGTTTATTTTACTGGAAATCCCTTTATCTTCTAATATTTGTTTTTTTTTATACCATTTATTCTTTTGTTTTTTTCCTGCCTTATTTCAAAATAATTGAGTGCTGTTTGTTTTCGTCATTCCATTTTACCTCCTTTGTTGGCTTTTTTTGCTATAATTCTTTGTTTCATTAGTTGATTCAGTGTACTTTCAAGTAATATTACTTGAAGAGTAATATTACTTCAAGAAAACGCCTTTGTTTTCTCCTCCTTTATTCTTTTGTCGTGTCACTTCTCATGTTATAAACTTGACAGTATTTTGTTGCTAATTTTTTAAAATAGTGAATTATCTTTTAAAGAGATTTAAAATATGTAAGAAAAGTATCTCTTATATTTACCCACATAATTTACTATTTCTGGTGCTTTTCATTCCTTTCTGTTAATGCAGATTTTCCATCTGGTATTCTGTTTCTTCTGCCTAAAGAATTTTCTTTAATTTCCTATCATGTAGGTCTGCTTGCTACAAAATCTTTAAGCTTTCCTATATAGGTTGAGTATCCCTTATCTGAAATGCTTGGGACCAGAAGTGTTTCAGATTTTGGAATTGTTTAATTTTGAAATATTTTCATATACATAATGAGATATCTTGGGGAGGGAACCTAAGTCTAAACATGAAATTCATTTATGTTTCATGTACACCTTACACACATAACCCGAAGGTAATTTTATACAGTATTATTAATAATTTTTTGCGTGAAACAGTTTGTGTACATTGAACCATCAGAAAGCAAAAGTGTCACCATCTCATGTCAGCACTTAAAGTGTTAAATTTTGGAGATTTTGGATTTTGGATTAGGGATGCTCAACCTGTATCAGAAAAGGTATTTAACTTGCCTTCATTATTGAAAGATATTTTTGCTCAGTTGCTAGGTTGGCAGGATTTTTTTCCCCTTTGAGTACATTAAAGATTTTGCTCCACTGTCATCTCTCTTGTGTTGTTCACAGCGAGAAGTCTGCTGGAATCTTAACTTCGCTCCTCTGCATAAAGTGTAGTCCCCCCCACCCCCACCCCCCCTGGCTGCTTTTTAGATTTTCTCTTTTTTATTTGTTTTAAGCCATTTAATTAAGATGTGCCTTTGTGTAATTTTCTCTTTTGCTTTTTATGGAATTTTCAAATGCTTGATGGATTCATTGAGCTTTTTGTACCTGTGGATTTATAGTTTTCATTAAATAAGGAAACTTTTCTGGCTTTCTCTCTTTTTTGTAATAGCTTGAGACAGAATTCACCCATTTTTAAGGTGCACATTTAGTGTTTCCTGTGTATTCACAGAGTTGTGCAACATTTACCACAATCAGTTTGAGAACATTTTCATCATCCCAAGAAGGAACCATTAGCAGTCCTCCCTCTGGTGGATGGGAATACCTCTAGCCTTGGTTCTTTGTGAACCTGGGGATCGTTTGTTGCCCAACAGTCCTTTTGGGTGTTTCTTCCTCTGTCTCAGGCGGTTTCTCACATGCATGTGCTGATCATTACTCAGTTGAAAACTTGAGGAGGACCATCTTCAGACGTCTCTGTCCATTTCTCTCTGCTGCTCTGCCTCTTGAATCCCAGTCACCTTCATTTCCCTGGACTTTCTCTGTCTCACATCTCAGGGGGATCATGTGCTCAACCTGGGCTGCCTCCTGCAAATGCTGTCCAAGAAGTAAGCTGAGGCAAATGTAGGGCCCACCTTGTTTGTTTCCCACCCTTTAGGGATCACTCTGCTGCACTGATTGGTGTCTGATCTCTGAAATGTGATGATTCGTTTATATTGTCTAGTATTGTAGTTGTTGCAGGTGGGATAGTAAATTTTGTTCCTGTTACTCCATCTTGATTAGAAGTAAAAGTCTCCAAGGGGTGCTTTTTTTCAGCCAATAGAAAATCAGTTTTCAAAGACTGGTATATTTTTATTTCATCTGTTTATTTCATTCTGTACCAGATTAGTTGCTCAACTATTAGGGGACTATGGGGAAAGTTCTTAAATGGATTGTAGAAACATTGGCATATTATCAAAAAGTGCCAAAGTACAGATTGAATATTGCATTGCAAGTTATTACCATTCTATTCTTAGTCACTGAATCCTATGCCTACTGGTGTTTGATTATAAAGTTGTGACAATATCTGAAATATTTCGGAGCAAGTATTTTTACTTGTATAATGCATATACAGTACAAATTTTATTTAGTTACATGGCTCTGGGTGCAGTTATCCCTTGGGTACTCTGGTCCTGAAACGCAACTAAACAGAATGTCTTGTTTTCCTTTTTGCTTTAAGGCAAAATTCTTATTTTCTGGGGTACAGATATGAGCAGCCTCTGAGATACTAGAATTTGTTTTTGTTTTGCATAAATCCAAATGAATCATAATGTTCAAATATTGGATGTATCATTATTATAAATTATTCTTAACTTTTCTCTCACATTTGAGGTCCTTTAAAGGTTAAATTCTTTCCCATTGTGCTCTTAAAAATAAAGATGCAATCTAAATATTGATATATTAACTTAAATTTTTGGTTTAATCTGCTAAGTAGAGAGTTTATAACTTAATCGTAGCAGTGAATTGTTTGAGAATAGGTAAGATGTGCCCTTTTTACCCCTTCCCACAAGTTTTTAGATAATAATTTAAGTTACTCATAAAAACATCTAAATCTTATTTAATCCACAAAACAAATTGTATAGAACACTATATAATCCTTCCCCATTTTTATCTTCTTTTACAGGAAAAGTAAGAAGCTTAAGCTCATCTTTATGGTCACTAACTCACTTGACAGCTTTGCATTTGAGTGACAATTCCCTGTCCCGCATTCCTTCAGACATTGCCAAGCTTCACAATCTGGTGTATCTGGACCTGTCATCTAATAAAATCCGTAGTTTACCGGCAGAACTCGGAAACATGGTATCACTCAGGTATGCAGATTCAGCTTAGTCCATACTATCTATATACCTCCTAAAACAAAATTATAGCCTTTGTTTTCTTAGGAAACAGCACTGTTCATTTAATAGCATTTAATAAAAGTATACATAACTATATACTTTATGAAAAGGTTTTTGGGAAAATCGAATGTCAGCTAATAAATAATAAATTAAGTAGATCCACTGCCTGAGATTTTTATTGCTATGTTTTGTGTAATGTACTTATTCTCGAACCAAAATTTTTGGACAAAGTAGGGGTAAACAACTATAAAGCACTGTGTTGTCCCACACACTGGCCTGTGACAGACAGTTGGGGCACCATGCCATCCTTCACAGCACTGTGTGGTCCAGGAAGCCATTGCCAATTGGTGACACCTTTTTTGCCATCCCAGGGCTTGTATGTATGATAGTAAAGCTTGGACCTGAAAGAAGCTGAGTTAGTAATTAAATCTGGAGGATTACAGTGTGATGTATAGGATTTAGAGTCACATGGAATTCAGGTTGGAATCTTGACTTCGCCATTTACAAGTTGTGTGATCTCAGGCAAGCTTCTTAACCCAGGATTAGGGATATTTGAGATAATGAGTAAAAAGCCACTGGCACCCTGTCTGGCACATACTGTATTTTAACAAATGGTAATTACTATTTTTTTATTACCTCCGTTTTATAAGGTGAATAGTATCTATTCAAGTTAAATACAAATCCAAATTCCAGCTCTTAACATTAATCCCAGTGGAATGAATGTCTTATCCATTTCACAGTACCTGCCTTTTCTCCATGGTTCCACTGGGTTTTCTCCTGCCTTCTGCCATTAGCTATGTAGTAAAAATGAATAAGGACTTCGTGAAAGTTCCTTTGCCTTTATTGCTCCCAGTCCAGCCTTTTGACATTTTTCTAGGATTAACTATTGAGTATATAGTATAATCACTTTTAGTCCTTTGAAACAAATTTACTTGAAGAACTTTCTTTTCCATGTATATATTTGGAGATTAAACAGGAACCCCAGTTATTCAGAACTAGTTTTTCTTGTTCATTTTATGGCCTTACAGACTTTTGGTTTTCTCAGTAGTGACCAAGATTGACTTAAATTTCAAGAACCAAAGATTATAGAAATAGTTTTCCTTCATACTTAAAAATTGATAAATAAAACTTAATTTAGGAAATTGCCAGTATCTCATTGTTGGGTCTCTGGGGTTTTTTCCCCCTCCCTATTGAAGATTTCTTTGTTATTTATGTTATGGTTATCTATATAAAACAAATTACTGAAGTTATCATACAGCTGCTGTTATTTCTAAAGTGAAACTTTAGAAAATATAATACTAATTGTAAAGTTAGTTGTGCAGCTATCATAAGCTCTTTCGAGTTTTGAGTTGTTACTACATGATGATTTTATCAGTTCCTTTTTTTTTTTTTTTGAGATGGAGTCTCATTCTGTCACCCAGGCTAGAGTGCAGTGGCATCATCAGAGCTCACTGCAACGTCACACTCCTGGCCTCAAGCGATCCTCCCCCCTCAGCCGCCTGTGAAGTGCTAGGATTGCAGGCATGAGCCACCGGGCCTAGCGTCTCTTTAAACAGTTCACGTGTTAGGCTGTTTTATCTGTTGAATCTAATACTTTTTAAATGGAGGCTTATATTTAGTCTTTTATCCCTTTGTTTAATTTTTCTAGTAATTCATTTTTTCCTGTATTTTACAAAAGTATTGCATTATAGCAGTTGGTTTTTCCCCCCACCTCCTGCCATATAACAGTTGGCTTTATTTTAACCACACAGAGTTCATGAAGCACTGTACTAGACATGGGAATATAATATAAAATTTTGTCATTCTTAGTTGCTTGTATTCCTAGAAATTACATTGTTGACTTTAACAGTTAAAGGTTAATATGTTTTCTGAATTCCTGGAATTTTTGCATCAACAGGGAGCTCCATTTAAATAACAACCTGTTACGAGTTCTACCTTTTGAACTGGGAAAACTGTTTCAGTTGCAGACTTTAGGCCTGAAAGGTATGACTTCCATGTTTGTGCTTCTTATGGTTTGTATGTATGTCTTTGGATCTAAAGAAGCTGTAAGGATCCTTTTGCCAGGGGATTTTTTTTTTTTTTTGCAGGCTCACTTTTCCTTAGACTTCATCAGTTTCTTAGATGCATCCCAATGGTTTTCTCTCGTTTGTTCAGGTGTAGACTGTCTACTAGTTTTTGAATTCTGTATTGCTCCTGGCCCAGCCTTGTTTTTCTGGCCTCTGTTTTAATCAACCTTATGTTCTGATGATACATTCCTGAGGATATACTTTCTTTATTTCATTATGTTATCAGCAGCTTTTTTTCCTTATGTTCAAATCTCAAAAAATGGAGATTCTTCATAAAGTACAGAAATCCATTTGAGCCTGCTAATTAATAAAGATCAGGATTTAAGCATATTTTTTAAAGCTTAATTTATGAAGACTTGGTTAATATGTTAGCAGTTGGGGGCATAATTGATCCAGCAAGAACTATTGGAAATATATATTATTTAAGCCAGCAAGGTTAAAAGTCACATTTTTTTGTTTGTTTGTTTGTTTGTTTGTTTGTTTTGAGACAGAGTCTCACTCTCTTGCCTGGGCTAGAGTGCTGTGGCATCAGCCTAGCTCACAGCAACCTCAAACTCCTGGGCTCAAGCGATCCTCCTGCCTCAGCCTCCCAGGTAGCTGGGACTACAGGCATGCACCACCATGCCCGGATAATTTTTTTCTATTTTTAGTTGTTTGGCTAATTTCTTTCTGTTTATAGTAGAGACGGGGTCTCACTCTTGCTCAGGCTGGTCTCGAACTCCTGAGCTCAAACAATCCACCCGCCTCGGCCTCCCAGAGTGCTAGGATTATAGGCGTGAGCCACCGCGCTCGGCCAAAAGTCACATTTTAACAATATGTCAATGCCTGTAAATTTTTTATCACATTGAGTGATCCTTCACCAGTCTTGGGCAGTGTGTCCTGCCTACTGTACCGTTGCTTCCTTCACAAAAGATTACTGGATGAAGAGATCAGGAATTGCACTCTTACTTCTTAAAAATACAGTTATAAAATTATGTTTTATTCCTATAAATCCATTTCATTTATCAAAAAAACAGTATTTAAAAAAGAAAAATACAAATATATGTTTACAAATGTAAAATCATATTCAACAAACATCAGCTGTATAAATGGTTCTTTGGAAAGTTTTTTTTATGTGTGGGTTGGACTAGCCGATGCTTTATTAAAATAAAGGCCAGTAAAATGTGAAATGAAGATTTTTTTCTGTTGTGTCTCACAGCCTAGCCCTTTTTCTTTGTATTCTGTTTTTAAATTTGAAGAACAGAAAAGTACTGTGTAGCAAAGTGTGTCCATATGCTTGACCACCAGAATTAACAATGAATGTTTTGTCACTTTTCTATTAATTTTTAAATGTAAAATAAATAAAACATTACAAAGTGTTGAGGATTTTTTTATTCCTCTTTCAGTCCTTCTCATGGCAGAGGCAGCTACTGTTGTATGTCCTTCCAGTTCTGAGTTTTATAATTTTATAGAATATATTTTACAAACCATAATTTGTATTCACTAAGAATTTTCACTAACTTTATTTGAAGATAGGGTCATCAGTCACAAATTTTCATACTGATTTAATGTGCATAAAAGCCTCTAAAATGTAAATGTTTGCAGGGGCAGGGCAGTCTTTATGGCATCTTTATTTCTGATGATCTCTTGCTCTTCCATTTCAAAAAGATCCTTTATTCTTTTACACCTAGACTTCTGTGTTTCTTCCTTGGAAGTATAGTTTCAAAGAGACATTTGTTTATCTCAGATACCCTGTTGGACAGTATTACACATCTGTCTGTAATAGCAGTCTTCT
Source organism: Indri indri (assembly GCA_004363605.1). Classification (NCBI taxonomy): domain Eukaryota; kingdom Metazoa; phylum Chordata; class Mammalia; order Primates; family Indriidae; genus Indri; species Indri indri. Next base: position 311,226 of record RJWJ010000244.1, read on the forward strand.
TTTCACTGATCTCACCTTTTTTGGATAAATCCTGTTGTTTTTCTGAGCTTTTGCAGCTTACACTTTAATTCTTAGTTGTGCCAGCTACTTCTTAAAGTAATTGTATCATCTTTGCTCTCTCTGAAAACTTCTATCATTGATTTCTCATGGTACCTTCTTAATTATTTGGAAGAGAGAAAAATGTATCACTTCATAGTCATGTCTATTTTTCTGCCTCATGAATCAGTTCAGACAATTTTCTTTAAAGTTGATTGTATAAGGCTCGCATGCTTTGCTTCCCCCCCACCCCCACACACACGTTTTCACACTCTTCAGAATTGTGCTATGGTAAAAGACAGGACTGTGACTTTAGATGTTCACTTTTTTTTACTTAAACTTTTTATTTTGAGATGCTTGTAGATTCACATGCATTTGTGAGAAATAATGCAGAATAGTCCTTGTAACCTTTACCCATTTTCCCTCAATGATACTGTCTTTCAAAACTGTAGTTTCACAGTATCATAAGTAGAACAGTCAAGATACAGAACATTTTGTGAAATAAGCTAGGCACAGAGAGACACATACTGCATGATCCATTTACATGTGGAATCTTAAAATGTCAAACTCATGGAAGTAGAGAGCAGAAATGGTTGTTACCGGAGGCTGGGGTGTGAAAGGGAGATGTGGGTCGAAGGGTGCAAAGTTTCAGTGAGACGAGGGGAATAGGTCTGGTGATCTGTTGCACAGCATGGTGACTGTAGTTCATAATGAAGTGTATTTTGAAATGGCTAAAAGGGTGGATTTAAATGTTCTCACCACAAATAAGTATTTGAGGTGATGGGTACATTAATTAGCCTGAGGTGATCATTCCACAGTATATACGTGTATCGTAACATTGCGTCATACCTCATAAATACATACAATTATTTGCCACTTTCACAAAGATACAGGACATTTCCCTCACCAAAGGATCCCCTTGTTTCCCTGTTATAGCCAGACCTACTTTTTCCCTGCCCCAGCTCTCTCCTAACAACCACCGATTCGTTCTCTACTTCTGTCATTTCACTATTTCAGGAATGTTATTAAATGGAAGCATACCGTATGTAACCTTTTTGAGATTGGTTTGTTCCACTCAGGTTCGTTCTTTGGATATTCACGCAGGTTGTTGTGTGTATTGACAGTTTGTTCCTTTATACTGGTAAGTAGTATTCCATAGTACGAATGTGTCATGGTTTGCTTGACCATTCTCTGCTGAAGGATATCTGGGTTGTTTCCAGTTTGGGGCTGTTATGAGTAAAGTTGCTATGAGCATTCCATGTGCAGGTTATTGTGTGAATGTAAGTCCTCATTCCTTTAGGATAAATGCCCAAGAGTGCAATTTCTGGGTCATTTGGGGGTTGCGTGTTTAATTTTTTAAGAAATTACAAAACTGTTTTCCATAGCGACAGTACTGTTTTACATTCCTACCAGCAGTGTGTGGGTGATCCATTTCCCTGCATCCTCACCAGGATTTGGTGTTGTCACTATTTTTATTTTAGCCATTCCGATGTGTAGTCATATCTCATGGTTTTGATTTATATTTCTCTAGTGGCTGAAAATGCTGAACATCTTTGCATGTGCTATTTGTCATCTGTATTTTTTTCTTCTGTTAAATATTTCTTCATGTCTTTGTCCATGTTCTAATTGGATTGTTTGCTTGTTTATTGGCGTCCTTTATATATTCTAGGTACTCGTCCTTTGTTGGATATGTGGTTTGGCACATATTTTCTCCCCATATGTAACCTGTCTTGTCATCCTTTTAACAGGGCCTTTTGCATAGTAAAAGTTTTAAATTTTGGTGGAGTCCATTTATCAGTTTTTCATTTTATGGATCCTGCTGAATCTGAGAACTCTTTAATAGCTCTAAATCCCAAAGATTTTCTCCTGTTACCTTTTTTTTTTTTTTTTTTTTTTT